>BQNB010024013.1:35726-61184 GCA_026074375.1 Tanacetum coccineum | reverse complement strand
CTTCACTTTGATGACAAGCTTCAGTTTGTCGAGGAACCTATAGAGATCACGGACCGTGAAGTTAAACGGTTGAAGCGAAGTTGCATTCCACTAGTCAAGGTTTAATGGAACTCCAGGAGAGGTCCTGAGTTCACATGGGAACGCGAAGATCAATTCAGGAAGAAATATCCACACCTCTTCACAAAGACCGCACCGTCGTCAAGTGCCGCGTCTTAAGCCTTGAGGACAAGGCTCACTTAACGGGGGGAGACTATAACACCCCGTGTTTTAAGGTCATTGACGTCGTTAATAAATTCACTATGTATCTTTAGTATTGTACGCGTTTGCTTTTAATCGTAAACGTTAAGTTAAATCGCGTAAGCTAAAAATTATCGTTCAATGTAAACGGGCATCAAAAAATTTGACGTTTACATCAAGCAAGTATTAAATAATTATTTTGAGAATAATTATGGTCTTTGTTCATTTTATTTTTGTCGGTTACGTAAAGGGTTTACGTTTCGCGATAAATTAAGTTTAGGCATTTTCGGAACCACAAAAATAAATCTACGCTTCAATACTTATTTTTACTTTCAATAACCAAAGTTTATAAAACTTTACCCTACTTATATAAATGGGACGCCTCATTTATATGGAAATAAGCAAGACTTATCAAATTGGCAAGTATATACTTTAACTAAAGACTACACTTTTGTTAGGAATTATTGTAAACAGACTTAAGTCTGGTAGTTATAGAGTTAAGTCTGGTAGACATAGTTAAGTCTGCCAGTACTAAGTTAAGTCTGACAGTACTATAGTTAGTACTGGTCTCGTATAGTTAATTCTGTTTATGTAACAGAATAGTGATAATAGTTATCTTAGAGATATCTTAGGAGATATCTTAGGAAAGGATATGCATTATCCTTTCACACGTTTGTAAAGCCCATTAGGGTTTCCTTGGTGTATAAAAGGAACCCGACGGCACAATGTTTAGTATGAGATTGAAATAGTATTCTAATAGAAATTAATAGCAAATAGCAAAGTTTTACATTGTGTTCTTCTTAGTACTTGTGTTAAGATTCCGCATTAGCACATAGTATTCATAGTCAGTGTCTCTCATATAGTTGATTTGGATTTATTCAAGTTAGCTATTGTCCTACAAAAGGCTAAACAGATCCAAGACTTTGGACCTACATATGTTATGGGCCAAAAGCCTAACCAAAGCCGAGCTCGACCCATCCTCATAAATCTAGATGCCTCATAAGGATTTAGGAACTATAAGTACCCTTCTCCTCATGTGAAGCGGGTGTTGGTTCTTCTCTTTTCAAGTAATAAACCATTCTATTTCTCTTTCTCTCTCCCCCTATTTTTCTTCTTTATTTCTTGCTTAAGTTATGTGAAATGGACTAGATTTAGGACCTAACATATATCAACCACGCATTTGATGCTTGACATATGTAAAGGGGAATCCCTTATAAACCTTAATTCCTTGAGTTTAAAAGTAATGTCGTATAAGAGTAAATGGACATCTCTTGCAGTTAATGTGAAACACATTAAACATCACTTTTACTCCTCGAATCAAACTATAGAACTAACTAAGCCTTCAGCTTTAGTTTAGGGTTAGAAAGTTTTTACTTAAACACTTACTTTGGTTTGTGTTTAAGTTGGAGAGGAGATCACCCAAATTGTCATTCAACTATTTTGCTATTCCGCAAGCAAAACATGTCATAAATTCTTTATTCATTATATTAAGAACTTATATGTTGAAAGGTACTTTGATATTGTTTGTTTTAACTTGTTCTTATATTGTTATAATAAGAGTTAAAACAACACACAATGTTGCCATAGAATGTGATTAACTTAACTTAATAAGTTGTTATCACATTTAAGGGAATCAACAAGTTCATTAAGCGTAATCTTTAGCATTTATCATTTTTAACTATGTCACATAATTCAGGTGTCATTAGTTATGCAGAAGTTAAAGATTACTTATTTAGTTATAAGTCTCGTGTAGGCGCGATATTTAGATACAAATCAAATTTAATTTACATATCATGTATATGCTTTTATATGTTGTGTATATTTTTTAAAACTAATTATAAAGAATAACTTTTATGTATACTTTTTGTTTCGGATACTCTCTTAAACTTTTAAGAGAAATATAGTAAATAATTACCATAATCCTATGTGAAGTTGCTCCGAAGCCTAATCCCAAACCGTCAATACCTTATCCTTCGAGGCTTAACGACCAAAAGCTCCGTGAAAAAGCCAATAATCAAATGTTGAAGTTTCTTCAAATCTTTCAAAGATTACACTTTGATATTAGCTTCGCGGATGCTCTTCTTCATATACCGAAGTTTGCTTCTACGTTTAAGAGTCTTCTAAGTAATAAGGAAAAATTATTCGAATTAGCAAGTACTCCATTAAATGAGAATTGCTCGGCAGTGATCCTTAAGAAGTTGCCCGAAAAACTTGGAGACCCTGACAAGTTTCTCATCCCTTGTGATTTTCCGAAGCTATATGAGTGCTTAGCCTTGGCCGATCTTGGCACTAGCATTAATCTAATGCCTCTTTCCATGTGGAAGAATCTTTCGCTCTCGGAACTTACTCCGACTCGCATGACACTCGAACTTGCAAACCGATCGGTTGCTATTCCGAATGGTGTTGCCGAAGATGTCTTTGTGAAAGTAGGAAAGTTTTATTTTCCGGCCGACTTTCTTGTAGTTGATTACGATGTCGATCCTCGGGTTCCCCTCATCCTCGGGAGACCTTTCTTAAGGATGGCAAGAGCTTTAATCGAAGTACATGGTGAAGAGTTAACTCTTTGAGTCAATGATGAGGCCATTACGTTTAAAGTCGGGTACACTTCGAGATACTCCTGTAATTATTATGATGAAACGGTTCATCAAGTTAATGTAATAGACGTTGCTTGTGAGGAGTATGCTCAAGAAGTGCTCGGATTTTTAAATAGTTTAACGAGTGGCAATCCCACTCCTTCAGATCCTATCATTGCTTCTTCTTCCCCCTCGTTCACTCCTTTTGAAGAAGGAGATTTCATTTTAGAAGAGATAAAGACTTTTCTATGTACCCCGGATGAGCTTTCTAATTTGGATGACGATTACTACGACACAGAGGGAGATATTCTTTACCTTGAGAAATTATTGAATAAAGACCCTTCTTCGATGAAGAATGACGACCTTAAGCAAGTTGATGTTACTATGATGAATCCTTCAATCGAAGAACCACCGAAACTCGAGCTTAAGGATTTACCTTATCATTTAGAATATGCATTTTTAGAAGGAACCGATAAATTACTCGTCATAATTTCTAAATAGTTAAAAGATGAAGAAAAGGCCGCCCTTTTAAAGGTTCTTAAGTCACACAAACGGGCCATCGCATGGAAAATTTCTGACATTAAGGGCATTGACCCCCGTTTTTGAACTCACAAGATCTTAATGGAGGATTATTTCAAACTGGCGGTTCAACATCAAAGAAGGGTGAATCCAAAAATTCATAAGGTTATCAAAAAGGAAGTTATCAAACTCCTTGATGCCGGATTGATTTACCCTATCTCCGATAGTCCGTGGATGAGCCCCGTTCATTGTGTGCCTAAAAAGGGTGTCATGACCGTAGTTGAAAATGAAGATAATGAGTTAACTCCTACTAGGTTAGTTACAGGATGGCGTGTTTATATTGATTACCATAAGCTTAATGATGCCACTCGTAAAGATCATTTCCTGTTGCCTTTCATGGACCAAATGCTTGAACGTTTAGCAGGGAACGAATACTATTGCTTTTTAGATGGATTTTCGGATATTTTTAAATTCCCCAAGACCAAGATAAGACCACCTTCACTTGCCCTTATGGGATGTTTACCTGCCGACGTATGCCTTTCGGTTTATGTAATGCTTCGGGCACGTTCTAAAGGTGCATGATGGCCATTTTCCATGACATGATCGAGGAAACAATGGAGGTCTTCATGAACGATTTCTCGGTCTTCGGGGGTTCTTTCTCTTCATGCCTCTCCTATTTAGACTAAATGCTAAAATGGTGCAAAGACACCAACTTAGTTCTAAATTGGGTGAAATGCCATTTCATGGTAAAAGAAGGCATTGTTCTAGGACATAAGATTTCAAAGTCCAGGATTGAGGTCGACATGGCTAAAGTTGATGTTATATCTAAACTCCCGTATCCGACTTCCGTTAAAGGCGTTCGAAGTTTTTTAGGTCACGCCGGGTTCTATCGTCGATTTATTCAAGATTTTTCTAAAATCGCCCGGCCGATGACCCATCTTCTCGAAAAGGAAACTCCGTGAAGCGTTTAATATACTTAAGAAGAAATTAACTGAAGCTCCAATTTTAGTTGCCCCCGATTAGGACCTACCATTTGAAATTATGTGCGACGCTAGTGATTATGCGATAGGTGCGGTCTTGGGGCAACGTAAGACCAAACATTTTTAGCCTATACACTATTCAAGTAAGACCATGACGGATGCTCATGCACATTACACTACTACGGAAAAAGATTTATTAGCCGTGGTGTATGCTTTCGAGAAATTCCGGCCTTACTTAGTCTTATCAAAGACCATAGTGTATACGGACCACTCGACTCTTAAGTATCTTCTTGCTAAGCAAGATGCTAAGCCGAGATTGCTCTAGTGGATTCTCCTACTCCATGAATTTGATGTCATTATTCGTGATAAAAAAAGGAGCAAAGAATCTCGTGGCCGACCACTTGTCTAGATTAGAAAATCCTCATCAAAGTAATCTCGATAAAAAGGAAATTAATGAAACATTTCCTCTCAAGACCCTCGGAATCATAACTTTTCATGGTGATTCTATTACCCCGTGGTTTGCCGACATTGCAAATTACCATGCGGGAAATTTTGTAGTGAAAGGGATGTCGTCCTAACAAAAAAAAAACTTCTTTAAGGACGTTAAGCATTATTTTTGGGACGACCCCTACTTATTTAGGATTTGTGCAGATCAAGTGATTAGACGATGTGTTCACTGCCAAGAAGCTGTTGATATCCTCACGGCTTGACATAATAGACCCACTGAGGGACATCATGGTGCGAACTACACCGCTAAGAAAGTCTTTGATTCTGGTTTCTATTTGCCGACAATTTATCGCGATACCCATGACATGGTGAAGTCATGTGACTCATGTCAGTCAAGGAAAAATCTCGTAAAAAGACAAAATGCCTCAAAATGCAATTCAAGTATGCGAGATCTTTGACGTATGGGGCATCGACTTTATGGGACCATTCCCGTCTTCTCGAGGGAACAAGTACATTCTCGTAGCCGTTGACTACTTGTCTAAATGGGTTGAAGCAAAAGCGCTCCCCACTAATGATGCCCGAGTTGTCGTAAAATTCTTGAAATCTCTTTTTGCCCGATTTGGAACTCCTCGTGTTATAATCAGTGATCGCAGAACTCATTTTTGCAATGACCAATTCGCAAAGGTCATGCTTAAGTATGGAGTTACTCACCATCTTTCTACCGCGTATCATTCACAAAGGAGTTGACAAGTGGAGGTTTGAAATCGTGGTTTGAAACGTATCTTAGAAAGGACTGGGTGCACTCCTTATAAGCTTGTGTATGGAAAGGCTTGTCATCTTCCTATTAAACTTGAACACAAGGCCTATTAGGCCTTGAAACATTGCAATTTTGACCTTAAGACCGCGGGTGATCACCGGAAAGTTCAAATGAATGAATCAAATGAACTCCGGGATCAAGCTTACGAGAATTCTTTAATCTACAAAGAGAAAACGATGAAGATTCATGACTCCAAGATTAAGAACCGCGTTTTCAACATTGGTGATCGAGTTCTTCTCTTCAATTCTCGATTGAAGATTTTCTCGGGCAAGCTCAAAACCCGTTGGACCGGACCATTCACCGTTACTTAAGTTTTCCCTTATGGTACCGTTGAGTTATCTCAAACTGACGGACCAAACTTTAAGGTGAACGGTCATAGACTTAAACACTATTTTGGAGGGGACATACCACCGATGGTTGTCCCGGATCTCCAAACTTTCCCCATGGACCACTAAATTCGGGGTCGAGTCAGGCTCGTGACTCGGTTAACAAAAACAAGCGCTTCGTGGGTGGCAACCCATGCTTATCCCTAGTAGTAGTATATTAGTATAATATTTATGAATAAGTGTGACGTGAGGAGGCTCGCCTCTTCCTTTCTCGTGTTTCGTGGTTTGTGTTTTATGTCCAGGATTGCCCCGGATTTTGAAGACTCTCATGCTCGTGGTTTTGTCCATCGTTAACTCGATCTTCTATCCTTTGCATGCTTTTATATGGGAATCCGATATCCTTGATCTTATTGATTAACGTTTATCTATTATCATAATTAATAAACGGCTTTAGATTTACGTAAAAACCCCTTAATATTTGGATTATGCCTTGAAATTAGTATGGGGTGATAGTCTCACATTGAGGACAATGTTTAGTTCTAGTATGGGGGTATCTATCGATTTGATCTTACTTGCATTTGCCTTGTCTTCACGTAACCCCGTTTTGCCACCAAAAAGATGTGATTTTATGCCAAAATTAAAAATTTTCAAAAATAGAATAAGTGTTTTGACACATAGTTTTGTCTTTTTGAGAATAAATTTCGACTTGATCGAGCATGTTGCGCTCTAGCTTGCCCCTTAACTTATATAAGTTTAAGCTTTTGCTAGTCTTTTATACAAAGAGCTTTAACACGCGAATTCTAGCTTAAAAAATTCAAGAGTTTGCAAGTTTCCATAATAGACTTTAAATATGCTAAGCTTGTTTTTATTAGACTAAGCATTCAAGGATCTTTTTATTAAATATTCTAAATTTGTGAAGAACAATAAATGATAGAGTTAAATATAAGTTAGATGCTAAGCGTGGAGTAGTTGGAACTCTTTAGAGCTCATAGAGGTTAATTGTGGTTTTTTGCTCCCGTCACCTTAATAAACGTTATATATTTAAATAAATAAAGTTGCTTTGGTTTTTGCGATTTTTAGTTTAGATCCCTTCGTAGAGATTCCTTCTGGTGAAAGTAAGGTACACATCGATGTTTTGTCAGTGTTGTGGGAAAATAGGCTACCGATTCCTGACGGCATGCTACCGTTGTCTAGGTAGTTAAAAGACTAGAGGACTTGAAATTTGGCTATAATAATAATAATTATGTAATAAACCGAAGCCAAAATAAGACTTCTGGATCATGGTCGGCTCGCATACCGATGTGAGGGTGGAGGTAATAATAATAATAATAATAATAATAATAATAAAGCCAAATTTCGACTCCGGGGTTATCTAAATAAAGCCTCCGTCTCTGGACTCGTAGTTGAGTTGTTTCGGATGAAATAAAAAGAATAACCCCTAAATCATGCGAAATTAGAACCTTAATGTGGACCTTATTCTCACCATATCGTCTCTTTAGGAAAGGATTTCAAACTAATTATGGTCTAAACCGGGTTTACTTTATATAAATAAGGACTTAATTTATTTGTCACCAATAATAAGAATAAAATCCTTAGATGATTTAGGAATAAGGGAGCGGAAAGTAGCTATGCGTACACAATTTGCATTTATGAGTAGTGTTAGCATCTTAACTTGTATTTAACAATGATTTTATTTTTAAGCTTGGTTTGTGGCGGGAGAAAAATCAAGGACGATGAAATTGTCCTTTTAGTGTTTCTTGTTCTGTGATCCTTAAAGTTATGATATAAAAAAATGAATGATAAGATTAAATGTTTGCATATATATAAATGGTAAAACGGGGGCTTTTCAAAACTAGTGATTTCTTATTTCTCTTAGATGAACACTTAGCTACTTTTCGAGGTAATTAGTCTAAGGGGATTGAAATTTTTGGTTTTCTAAGTGTGTATTTATGACATTGCGTGAGGACACGGCAATAGCGTAGTATGGGAGATTTCGATATGTGCTTAAACACATATCATTTATTTCTTAATATTAAGCTAAAATGAGCTTAAATGACCAAAAATACATGAAAAATACATTGTATTGTGAATAATGTCTTGCAGGTAATGGATATATCAAAAAGGACAAAAACGAAGCTAAAGTGGACAAATCCGGGCATGAGATTGGAAGAGTGCAAAAAATCGAAGCCAAAGGCGTAATCATATTTAATGGCTCAACCCGTACCCGTTTTATGGGCCGGGTCAACCCATTAATATGTGAAAAACACTAAGCCCTTTTATAAAATAAAGTCCAAAATTCCAAATCCATTTAAATCCTAATCCAGTCCAAATTCCCTTCCTGGCCCAAGATTGAATAAAAAGCCTAATGTATCAATACCCGGGTCCAAGTCAAAACTTATAACACATGGGTCAAAGTTTACTATTCACCCATCCCTTTTCCATCTCATTTTTACACCATTAACGAACCAGGGTAAACAATCATTCACTCCATACAGGCCCTCTTGAGCTTCTAGAAGCCTAAGCCTGACAACGTCTGACAACACTTAAGCCACGCTGGCAATCCCCAGCATTCCTATTAGATAAGGAGACGTGGTGTTGATCTAAGGGTGGATTGATGATTGAATATGAATCAAGGGCTAGGATTTGATGAAATGGACGCGCCTATGCTTCTGGATCCTTCTCTTTCAGTCTATAAATAGAGGCTCTCACTCACACAGATGATCATCTAGCTTAGTAGCTTATTAGTAGCTTATTGTAATTTTCAGCTTATTATCATTTTAATTTTGTAATTTCTTCTTCAAAAAGTTGTAATCTCTTTGAATATTAATAAAATTTAGTTTTAGCTAATTGTGCTTCTTAAATTCTATTTTTACTATGATGCAAATATGGTTAAAAATGTTTAAAGTTAAGCTAATAAGCTCATTACTATTTAAGCTATCACTTATTAAGTTAAGCTTATTTTAAGCTTAACTAAATAAGCTCTTCACTCAAATAGTCATAAAAGGGTATAATAAGCTTTTAGATGATAAGCCAGATTTAGAAGGCCTTATTGGACTTTACCAGGTTGTTTTTAACAAGCTGGAGCTTGTAGATAAGCTCCTTTGAGCATTTTTGATCCTTGTTGAGCTAGGATCAAGGTACTTCTTCTTTTACTCTTTTAAAGCTTAAATAACTGTTTAGCTTATCTTATTGCTTAATTCTTGCTTATTGCTACTTATTTATGCTTATTCAGTCTTATAATAGCTTAATTTGTTTAGTCTTTAGTTTAAGTTTTAGTTAAAACTGCTCATTTAAGTAGTCATAATAGCTTAATATTGCAGCTTATAATTCAGTGCTTATTTGCTTAAGATTTTTGCTTATTTGGCATCTAATATCATTAAGCTCAATCTGTTTTCATAAAAAGAAGCTTTTCATAATCTGATTTAGCTTAAAATTGGAATTATAGTCTTTAAAGGGGTGTTTGGCATAAGCAGTCGTAACACAAGTTAAGACTGCTAAGGTTGATCTAGGGATTAAGATAGTTTTTAATAAGCTTTAATTGAGTCTTAGGAATAGATTTCTCAAGCTAGAATAAGATTGATTAAGGATTAGAAGCATGTGCTAGCATATGTTCAAGTCTGTCAGTTCAATGTGTTTTCCAAACTGCTCATTTGTTGGATTAATAGAAAGCTTGCTTAAGTTGTGGTTCCTTGTGTCCTTATAAGTGTCTAATGCATCATTGCACATTTGTTTTGAGTTAAGAAATTTAGGAATGGCCTTTTTGATGTTTGTGGCAAAATCAGTCAAGTTGTGTTAAGATTTTAGTTTGAGCTTAAAATCCATTTTATGCAAATCTGTAGAGAACAAATCCTAGTTTAATCTTGGTTTATTTTTGTTGCAATAAGCTTAATATAATCTGAGCTCAATCTGTTTTTAGCTTTTAGTCATTTTCTTTGCTTATTTAGTCTTAAATTTAAGCTGCAAAAGTGTCCTTTCATTTTCAAAAAGTCTAAAAATAAGTAGTAGTATCTTCCTTTTTCAATTTCCTTTTCTAGCTTATTACTTGAACTAATTTGCTAAATTCCAGCTTATTTGTGTCTTTTGGGAATTGGTGTTCATCTGTTTTTAGTTTTTAGCTTATTCCTATTGCTTATTTGTCCTGTAGCTTAGCTTAAAATTACGTAGAAATCCTTAAAATGTGTCCTTAGAGTCTGCTGTCTTAGTGCTTCTAATTGCTTTTCTGCTTATTTTAATTTGCTTATTTTTAGTCCTTAGTGCTTATTAGGTATGAGTCTATGTCTGTCTTTAGCTTATTTGTTTTCTTATTTGCTTATTGAGTCCTAAATAGCCAAACAGTTTGACTAAAAGCTAAAGATCTAAAAAGGCCAAATCTGTCACTTTCAATTAGCTTTTTCTAGCTTATTATTAAGTTTTGGCAATAAGCCCTTTATTAAAGTTTCTTACTTTTGCTTATAGTTTAGCTGTTTTTAAAACCAATTAAAAAAATTTCAAAAAGGAAGTCACAGGGTTCGAACCTGTGACCTCCCCTTCACAACACACACACACTACCAACGCGCCCTGGGGTCTTTTTCATAATAGCTTTGCACCATTTATTATTAATACTTAGTTTAAATTTATGCTTATTCAGCTTATTGAATTTTAGCAGCTTATTGGCTTAAGCTTTTTGATTCGTTTTTCTTTATAAATCCTTAGAATAGTGTCTAGTATTTTCCATAATTTTTTCAGAATTTTTAGTTTTCATTAAATATTTTTAATTGAATTTTTTAGTTTAAAAAGCTTTAAAATTAGTTTTAAAAATAATAAAAATACAAAAAAATATATTTTCTGTTTCTAAAAATTAATTTTATCATTTTAGTTTAAGAAATTTGCATTTTAAGTTTTTAGAGTTTATTTTGATAAATTTTTGTTTATCCGTTTTAGTCGTTAGTTAATCGTTAAGTGTTTAATTATCATTAGAATTTAGTAGTGCCTTTAATTCTAGTTTAGCGTGTCTTTTATGTGTTTTCCCTTTGCGTTATTAGGTTTAAAATCCAAATCCAAAATATTGATTATTCAAGCACGCGATCACGAACCGAAACAAGGTTTTCAATTCACACTTCGTCGGGATACGACATCCGGGAGATTTAATATTGTTTGTCCTCAAGCAATTTTTAATCAAACGGGATACTCTCTATACTATTACTTATTTGAGATATTTAAGATATATAATATATTTTATATAGACTATAATCATCGAATCATAACCCGAACCTTGTGCATTATGTTTAATGGTGAACGGTAAGTTCAATTCATAGAATGGTTAATACGAATGTTTTTTTTAAATGCTTTTCCGGGGAAAGTCAAACATTATGTTTGTAGGTTGCTAATGGAAGCATGTTTTAGTTTAGGGGCTTCTACTCTTAAAATGTAAATTCTTTGGGTTTAGTTAGTGCTAGTTTAAAAGAAGGAGGGCTTAGTTTGGCGTTTTTTAAACATTAGGTCTTCTAGTTTCATACTTAGTTCTCCTCTCTTTGAGTTAGATTTTGGTGTCGTTTGTTTCTACAGTTACGCTGCCTGAACATCAAGCTTCATGATGCTTCAATTGACCTTTCTCCACCACACATTTCAGATGCCTATTCTACACCACAAAAATCCCCTATATATATCAACGTTTTCAAGATTTTGCCTTGACATTGACATGAGTCACATGACTGTACCATGTCATGGGCCTCGCGGTAAATTGTCGGCCAATAGAAACCAGAATCGAAGACTTTCTTAGCGGTGTAGTTCGCACCATGATGTCCCCCGGTGGGTCCATTATGGCAAGCCGTGAGGATATCAGCGGCTTCTTGGCCGTAAACACATCGTCTAATTACTTGATCCATACAAATCTTAATCAAGTAGGGGTCGTCCCAAAAATAATGCTTAACATCCTTATAGAATTTTTTCTTTTGTTGGGATGACATCCCTTTCACTATAAAATTTCCCGCATGGTAATTTGCAATGTCGGCAAACCATGGGGTACTAGAATCACTGAAAAGGTGTAGCATTCCAAGGTCCCTATAAGAGAAATGTTTCCTTGATTCCTTTTTCTCGAGATCACCTTGATGAGGGTTCTCTAATCTAGATAAATGGTCGGCCGCGAGATTCTCTGCTCCTTTTTTATCACGAATAATGACATCAAATTCTTGGAGTAGGAGAATCCACCAGAGCAATCTTGGCTTAGCATCTTGCTTAGCAAGTAGATACTTGAGAGCCTAGTGGTCCGTATACACTATGGTCTTTGATAAGACTAAGTAAGGCCAGAATTTCTCGAAAGCATACACCACGACTAATAGTTTTTTTTCCGTAGTCATGTAATGTGCTTGAGCATCCATCATGGTCTTACTTGCATAGTGTATAGGCTGAAAATGTTTGGTCTTTCATTCCCCCAAGACTGCACCTACCGCATAATCACTAGCGTCACACATAATTTCAAATGGTAGGTCCCAATCGGGGATAACTAAAATTAGGGCTTTGGTTAACTTCTTTTTAAGTATATTAAACGCTTCAATACAACTTCAAGAAAATAAAACGGGGTTTTCTTTTTCTAGATGATGGATCCATCGGCCGGTCAATTTAGAAAAACTTAGAATAAAATCGCGATAGAACCCGTCATGACCTTAAAAACTCCGAACGCCTTTTACGAAAGTCAGATGAGGAAGTTTAGCTATAACATCAACTTTAGCTCTGTCGACCTCAATCCTAGACTTTGAAAGCTTATGGCCGAGGACAATGCCCTCTTTAACCATGAAATGGCACTTCTCCCAATTTAGAACTAAATTAGTGTCTTCGCACCGTTTGAGCATCTTGTCTAAATGGGAGAGGCATGATGAGAAAGAATCCCCAAAGACCGAGAAATCATCCATGAAGACTTCCATCGTTTCCTCGATCATATCGTGGAAAATAGCCATCATGCACATTTGGAACGTGCCCGGAGCATTGCATAAACTAAAGGCTTCTCTTGAAAGTGGTCTGCTCATGGTCTTGCGTGTCAATGAAGAATTTGAAAAACCGAAAAATCCATCTAAAAAGCAATAGTATTCATTTCCTGCTAAACGTTCTAGCATTTGGTCCATAAAAGGCAACGAGAAATGGTCTTTACGAGTGACATCATTAAGCTTAATGGTAATCAATATAAACACGCCATCCCTAACTAACTAAAGTTAAAAAAAAAAAAAAAAAAGGGTAAACACAAACAATTAACCATTATCTTCGTTTTCAACTACGGTTATGCCACCCTTCTTAGGCACACAATGAACGGGGCTCACCCACGGACTATCAGAGATAGGGTAAATCAATCCGGCATCAAGGAGTTTGATAACTTCCTTTTTGATAACCTCATGAATTTTTCGGATTCACCCTTCTTTGATGTTGAACCGCCGGTTTGAAATCATCCATTAAGATCTATAGTACAAAAACGAGGGTCTATGCCCTTAATGTTGGAGATTTTCCATGCGATGGCCCGTTTGTGTGACTTAAGAACCTTTAAAAGGCGGCTTTTTCTTCATCTTTTACTTTTAGAAAATATGACGGGATAGATTTTATCGGTTCTTCAAAAAATGCGTAATTCAGATGAGACGTAAAATCCTTAAGCTCAAGCCCAGAGGATCATCAATAGAAGATTGATCATTTTAAGTTTCTCAAATTAAGTTTATTTCAGAGGGAGAGAGAGATGATGGATCCATCGTTTTTAATAACTTCTCAGAAGACAATGATCTCCCTCCCGTTCAAAAAGTCGGTATCATCAATTCCTGGTGGAATTGAATCACTTGAAAGACAAGCTTTGATCTCTTCCAAAATGAAATCTCCTCCTTTAAAAGGAGTGAACGAGGGGGAAGAAGAAGCAATGATAGGATCCGAAGGAGTAGGATTGCCACTCGTCGAACTATCCAAAAATCCGATCACTTCTTGAGCATACTCCTCACAAGCAACGTCTATGACATTGACTTGATGAACCGTTTCATCATAATAATTACGGGAGTATCTCGAAGTGTGCCTGACTTTAAACGTAATGGCCTCATCATTGACTCGAAGAGTTAACTCTTCACCATGTACATCGATTAAAGCTCGTGCCGTTCTTAAGAAAGGTCTCCCGGGAATGAGAGGAACCCGAGGATCAACATCGTAATCAACTACAACAAAGTTGGCCGG
This sequence comes from Tanacetum coccineum, assembly GCA_026074375.1. Taxonomy (NCBI): domain Eukaryota; kingdom Viridiplantae; phylum Streptophyta; class Magnoliopsida; order Asterales; family Asteraceae; genus Tanacetum; species Tanacetum coccineum. The sequence continues at coordinate 47,113 of BQNB010024013.1, read as the reverse complement.
AAAATAAAACTTTCCTACTTTCATAAAAACATCTTCGGTAACACCTTTCGGATGAGCGACCGATCGATCTGCGAGTTCGAGTGTCATGCAGGTCGAAGTGAGTTCCGGGAGCGAAAGCTGCTTCCACACAGAAAGAGGCATTAGATTAATGCTAGCGTCAAGATCTGCCAAGGCTAAGCACTCATCTAGCTTCGGGAAATCACACATGATGAGAAATTTGCCGGGTCTCAAGTTTTTCGGGCAACTAATTTAGGACACCGCCAAAACATTTTCTCATTTAACGGAGTATTTGCTAATTCAAATAATTTTTCCTTGTTACTTAGAAGACTCTTAAAAGTAGAAGCAAACTTTGGCATATGAAGAAGAGCATCCGCGAAGCTAATATCGAAGTGTAATCTTTGAAAGATTTGTAGAAACTTCAACATTTGATTATTATCTTTTTGCGGAGCTTTTGGTCATTAAGTCTCGAAGGATAAGGAATCGACGGTTTAAGATTAGTCTTCAAAGCAACTTCGGGCTCTAGAATCGGGTCTTGGACAACCGGAGGTTGGATGTGTGCGGTACTTCCTAAACTTGTATTTTGCACCTTGTCCTTTGTCGCCTCGGTTTCACGTTCCACTTCCTTCGGGAGAGGAGAAGGAGTAGGTGGAATCGTGGGTCCATCATAAGAAACACCACTTCGGGTGGTAATAGCTTTCAAATCACCTCTCGGGTTAGCAACGGTATTACTAGGAAGTGATCCCGAACCCGAGGGATTTTGCTTTTGCATATTAGTTAACATGTTCATTATTTGATTGTTTTGATTTTCTATCTTATTGGTTCTTGTATCAATCGTAGATTTGAACTCATTTCGCAATTCCGTCTTCATGTTAGTCATTTGAGTTTGCATTGCTCTCAAAGTAGCTTCATTACTTTTCATGTAGTTTGTTAACTCATTCGAAGGTCCAACTTGAGCTTGATAATTTAGAGCTTGGAATAGGTTATTCCTTGATTGAAGTTTTTGTCTCTTCCTTGAATTCAGAGCCTTGAAAATTCCCTTGATTTTGATTGAACCGATTGTAGTTTTGATTGTTATGGCACAATCCGAAGGAGGAACACCGTGGTCCCAATTGGTTGCTAGCATTAATAATTCAGGTCTCCTAGAGGACGGTAATCGGGACCTCCTTTGATTTAGGTTCCCGTGGCTTGCATAAGCATTAAAAGTGTTGCAATCGGTAGCAAGACACTCATAGTATGGATGAGGACCATCACAAGTCACATAAATTTCTTCTACGGCTTTTACCGAGGCTTGTTGATTAGCCTTGTTCATAAGCACTAATTCCTTAACCATCTCGATAAGAGCGGTAATATCCGGAGAAGGAGATGAAGAAGTAGTAGTACTCACTTTTGAAACAATCGGTTTGTTTCGTGAAGTACGTACTTTTGACTTATTCTCAATAATCGTCAAAGCATCTCAAGGTGTACGGTTCAAAAGATTACCACCGGCGGCAGCATTTAAAGAATCTTGATCGGATTGTGTCAACGCATTGTAAAACGTATCGATTTGGTGCAATTCCAAAAAACTATGATGTGGGCATTTACAAAGAAGTTCCTTAAATCGATCCCATGCCTCACCAAACGTTTCCTCAAACTTTTGTTAAAAATTCGTGATATCGTTCTTGAGATTCGTAGTTTTTGACAGAGGAAAGAAATAATTCACAAACTTAGAAACGATATCTTGCCATGTAAGGATAGAACGAGGGGGTTCTTTTTCAAGCCAAATATAGGCGGCCCCCTCAAGAGAAAATAGAAAAAGCATCAATTTGGTAGCATTGTGTGGAACATTCTTGTATTTAAGCGTAGAAGTGATCTTGTTAAACCAACGAATATGAGCATGAGGGTCGTCCCTTTCAAAACCATGAAATTGGCTCGAAGTTACTAATTGAAGTAACCCGACTTTCAACTCAAAATTTTCGGCAAGTATAGCGGGAATAACAATCGCATCTCCGTAACCCTCGGTGGGTGCTTGGAGTAATTCCGACATAGTACGCGTATCCGCCATAGTGACAACGGGAGTCTCTACAATAGTTCGAATCTCGGGTTCGACTATTTGCTTGGAACGTCTACGATTACGTCGCTTCGGAATCGTGGAAGATTCAACAATTAAATTCGATGAAGAGCGAGTGCGCATGCACTAAACAAAATTAAGAGAAATAAATCTAAAAGAAAAATATATTTTTGTAAACCGATAGTCAAAAGTTCACGGTAGCTCTCTAGAAAACGCACAAAGAAGCGGAGGAGCGGGTAAGCGCGAAGCGTTTTAAAAACCTTCTCCTTTCGGGTCGAAGTTCGTAGGATCAACCCTCCTTATACCTCTCTTATAGTTTGTTAAGCTAAAGGTGAGCCGTTTAAACAATTGACAAAACGATTTCTTTTTTTTATAATTTTTTTGTACTTATCAATACTTAGGAAATTATTGTTTGGTATTTTTAAAATCTTTCAAAAAATAAAATCAAAAAATAAAAGTATTTAAGTAATTTTTTAAGTTTTATAAAAACGATAACTTCACGGGGAATGGTCTTCAAAAACTAATCCAAACTTCAACACGATAATCGATACACACCTCCTCGGCAGCGGCGCAAAAAAACTGATAGCTCAATATTAGTCTATATAATATATATATATATATTCTAAATACCAAACATCAAATAATATAAGTAGTATTCCGTTAAGAAATGAAAATCACTTTAGGAAAGTATGACAAAAAAAAAAAAAAGGGGGGGGGGGGGGGGGGGGGGGGGCAAATCTTTCCGAGTCGTACCTAACGAAGTGAGAATGAGAATCTTGTTTAAGTTCGTGATCGCGTGATTTGAATAATCAAAATTTTGATTTGGATCTTAATTCTACTAACACAAAAGCAAATAAAGATAAGCTAAATTAGAAAATAAGAAATTTAAGCATAAAACGTTAACGAGAATCAAAAACGCGACTAATTAACCAAATAACACAAATTTAAAACTTAAAAATTCAAAATGCAAATTTATTAGACTAAAACGAAAAAAATAATTTTTAGAAACCAGTATATGTGTGTGTTGTGTTTGTATTATATATATATCCTTCTTTCGTTGTATTTTTATTATTTTTAAAACTAATTTTAAAACTTTTTAAACTAAAAATTCAATTAAAAATATTAAATGAAAACTAAAAATTCTAAAAAAATAGGAAAATACTAGACACTATTCTAAGGGATTGCAAAGAAAAACGAGCCAAAAGGCTCAATCCTATAAGCTGCTAAAAATCAAATAAGCTGATAAGCTTAAAACCTAAAGTGTGTATAACAAATTAATGGTGCAAAGAGTTTATGAAAAAGTCCCAAGGGCAGACGGTTAAGGCTTTGTGTGTGTGAAGGTGAGGTCGCAGGTTCGAGTCCTGGACCTTACCTTTTTAAAATATATATTTTTTATTTTTTATTTTTAAAAACAACTAAGTTTAGACACAAATAAGCACTTTTAATAAAACAACTTTTTCTAAACTTATTAATAAGCTAAAATAAGTGCTGAAAAAGGTGACAGTTTTAGAAAAAACTATCAAATGACTGTAAGCAAAACTGTTTAGACTGTTTAGACTCAAAAAGCAAATGTAAAACAAAATAAGCTGAAACAGACTTATACCTAACCCTAATAAGCACTAATGACTGAGAATGAGCAAACAAATTAAGCTGAAAAGCACTAAAAATCTAAAAGGACAACAAACATAAACAAACAGATTTCAAAGAAATTTAACCAACTTTAAGCTAAGATTAAGAACAATTAAACACTTGAAATAAGTTGAAAACTCAAAACAGATTGAGACTGATATCCAAAGAACAAATGAAAACTAGAAACAAGAAAATTGATTTAGATAATAAGATAGATAAGGTAGTAGAAAATGACAGACTTAACTAATGTTTTTGGCTTTTTGATTTTACTAGACTACTTGAAACTAAAATTTAAGACTCTAAAAGGAATTTGACTAACTAATAACTCAAAACAGATTTACTTCATACTACTATAAGCTGAATTAAACAAAAATCAACCAAAGAAAAGCTAGATTGAAGCCTCAAATGATCTGCAAATCTAGGCTTATAAGAACAAACCAAATATTACTCCTACTTAGATATTTTTTTGACCAAAAATTCACTAAAGGCTTTTCTAAAACTTTGTTACTCAAAACAGGCTTGCAATGATGTATTTAGACACTCAATTGGACACAAAACACTACAACTTAAACAAGCTTTTTTATAAATGCAAGATCCAACAGTTTTGAACACTTATACTCTGGAGTTTGGATAAAACATTCTTCAAAACTTAATAAGACTAGTTTAAAACCTATTAAAACTAAACTTTAGACTAATTTAGAGCTTATTAAAACTGATTTTGAGAACCAAAAATAGATTTGACCCATTTTGCAACCTTGACCCAAACACTTCTTTAAACTATGAATTTTAATTTCAAAGCTTAAACAGATTAAGGTAAGCTACAAATAGTGAAAATAGATTATGAGCTATGCATATTAAGAACAAATAAGCATAAAATAATAGGAAATAAGCACAAATAAGCAATTCGAAAATCTAAACCGTAATTAAGCTTGATAAAAGTAAAAATTAGAAGTACCTTGATCTCAACTAAACAGGGATGTAATATGCTCTTAAGAGCTTATATATAAGCTCCAACTTGTTAAAAACAAGCTGGTAAGGTCCATAAGCCCATCCATGTTTGGCTTATCATCTAAAAATCAAGCTGAGGTAATTTTGAGGGAGATTTGAGGTGAAATACTAATTTAGTTAAGCTTTTGAAAGCTTAACTAAATGAAAGCTAGCTTATGAAGTAACAAAGAGCTTATAGAGCTTATTTGATTAATTTAGAATACATTTAAACCATAATTTGCATAAAAGAAAAACATGAATTCAATACGAACTTAAATCCAATTGGAATTTCATTGATAATCCAAACGAGTACAAGCTTTAGAAAGTAAATAACATAAAAAACGAGACAATTAAGCTAAAAAGCTACAATAAGCTACTACGAACTAAATTAATCTAGACATCCAAAACTATGTGAAGGAGAGCTCTATTTATAGCCATGAGCAGAAGGATCTAGAGCCTGAGGAGCGTGTCCAAGCCTTAATCTTAGCCCTTCAATTAACCGCCTCTTTCATCAAACAATCTCAGCCCTTAGATCACGTGCCATGTTTTTGCTCCAATCAGAGTGCTGGGGATTGCCAGCATGGCTAAAGAGGTGTTAGAGGTGTCAGGATTCCTTCTAGAAGCAAGGGGTGAGCATGAGGATTGAGTTAATTTACCCTGTGTAACTTGCAGGTGAAAATGGGAGGGAAAAGGGGATAGGGATATATAGTAAATTTGACCAGGGTATTTTGGTTTGACTTATTAATTTGGGCCTAGATCAATATTTGGATAGTGGATTGGATTTTGTTATTTCATAAAAGGGCTTAAAGGTTTAGGCTTATAATTGGTGTATTTCAAGAGATAATGGGCTGACCCGGCCAATTAAATGGGTACGGGTTGGCCTATTAAGGATGAATATACCTTCGGCTTTGGTTTTTCGCGCTCTTTCCAATCCCGTGCTTGGTTTTATCCGTTTTGCCTTTGTTTTTGTCCTTTTATGATAATTTATTACCTGCACATTATAAATCACAAAACAAGCATATACATTGTATTTTCTGTCTATTTTTGGTTATTTATGCTCGTTTTTATTAGGAAAAGGATATGTGATTAAGCACATATCAGCAACGCACAAGTAAGGTAGTATGAAGACTATTACAAGGCACCTAAGAGTATATTAAATGCATTTGAAATATCTTAAGAGGGATCAACCATATTAGGGGTAAGGTAGTATGAAGACTGTTACCGATGGTATCCTTTCTACACACTCGCGTTTCCCTAGACGTCTATGCCAATTTAATATTTTATGGATATGTTATTCTAAAGCCTAATGTGCACATCACATTACAAAAAAGCGTCAACATTAAAATGATATAATAATCTAAGTTTTCCTTGCAATCATAAGTAAATACTAATAGATCTAGCCTAGCATGGTTATAAAAAGGTAAAGAACACAAATCAATCAACCAATACATAGACATATTGAAAGATTAAAGGGATAAATGAACTTTACTTAATTAAAACATGGATTAAAGACAGTTACAATAGGGTTTGAGGCTCTAAGCTACCAAACTCGAATATAAAAGTTAGGGTTCGTCTCCTAAAAGTTACAAACTTAAAACCCTAAAATCAATTTTGTATATATAGGAAAAGCGCCTCGACGGCGTCGTGTTGAATCCCTGACGTAGTCACCACGTTGAAGATTCTAGGTCCTCTTTAAGTTGGCTACGTTCTGACGCCGTCGCCAAATCCGTGACGTCGCCGCTATGAAAATCCTGACGCCGTCGCTTAGTAATCTCAACGCCGCCTCCACGATCTGTATGCACGGTTTCTTCAAAGGATTTGGTGTAGAGTCGTATTCTTGTCTGTTTCTTCTCTAAATGAGCCCAAGTCACGTGTACTTCCTCCAAATGCCATCCAAGTGCTAAAAACATAAAAACAAACGATTAAGCACATAATCTGGGCATATTTGCATGATTTAGGGGGTTAAATGACACCAAAAAAGTGTATAAAATGACAACTCATCAATGTGCAATGCAAGATGTCATGATACACTAACGAAAGAAATATCACATTTACTAATAGTATTGGAAAAAGTAGCAATAGTGTTGTTTGGGAGATGGAGAATAAGTTGGCGAACTAGTGGTTATAGAGGATTGCTAGTATAAATGACTAATCAAATGTGTATATAAATTAACAATATTTTTGAAAGTCCCATTTTTCAAACATGACCAAAAATATTTACTTTTAGTGGAAACGCCATGACCCAAATATGACCTTTTGTTATTATTTTATAAACTTACAACAATGTATTACAAATCATCCCTTGAGATAATTTTTTACATAAAACTAGACTCAATTACCTTTAAAATAGCGCGTGGCACAACATCTAACTCTATACGGTTGATGTTATACGAAATTTCCAAAATGACCCATTTTCTGCAAAACTTGTTGCCCCGATTTTTATATATTGCTAAAATGACCCATACTCGACTTCTATAACTTGACATACCATCAAAAATTCTAGAATTTATTCATAAAAGATATACTTTAATATCAAATGCACACTTGGTCTAAATGAACCACGAAATTGTTCTTCACGAGTTTTGCCAAACACTAGTTTTGACCCGTTTTAACCACAATTATACCTTATGACTTTGACCCGCTTTAGAATATGCTTTTAAAAACTATAACAAGACATCATAACACTTCATCATTAGTTGAATATTTAAGATGAATCATTCAAGTTTCCAATCTAACTATGATGTGCATAAATTTTATGACAATATTTTTTAAAACACTTAGCTAACTTACTTGGTTCTTATTCTGAAGTGGTTTATTGAGATTATGCAAGATGTTTATATATGTAAATAAAAAGATACATGCCTATATGAGGTTCACGAGACCTAGCATAAGCCCCATTGTGTGAAAATACAAAATCGAAAATCAAATGAGCAAATATGCCAAACAAGACACTTATGTTACATAAACAAACAAAATCAATTACAAGATGTAAAGCATACATACTACTAAATAAGTTGAAACAAGTAGTCATATACTATATTATACATTTTAAATATCAATTCTACATTATATGACTTTCCTAAGAATTTACAAAAATACATTTTTAACAAAACTAGGAGTTATCCCAAACACTCCTTTTAAAACCATATATTTCTGATGCGGTCGTCGTAGGACTTCAACAAAAAGTTTCACAACTCCCTAGGCAAAGCACCTAACTGTTGTAGTGTAGTAAGGTAAGACTCGAGGGTTGTTAACGTTCTTTAGGGGATTAGGTTGGGAAGGCTCAAACAGAATCTAACAAAGGTCTACGGGGTTGAGAGAAGGTTCTTTTTGTATTTTTATGTTTTTATAAAAGCAGGTAAATATCATGGTTTGAGAGGTTGGTTTGTTTTCACTAATTAAACTAATAATAATAAAATAAATCTAAACTACTTTGGTGATAACTATATGATAAACGAACATATTCACTTAATCATGCACTACCCCTTAGCATGTTTCTCCAAGATCTACTGCTTTGTCACACTAGTGATGATCTATGTAAGTATTTCCTAAGTCATGAATGAATTACATGAACCCACCATCTATGTAATATTCTATTAGGTCAACGCACAAGTAAGGTAGTATGAAGACTATTACAAAGCCTCTAAGAGTACATTACAAGCAATTGATATATCTTAAGAGGGATCAACCATATTAAGGGTAAGGTAGTTTGAAGACTGTTACTGATGATATCCTTTCTACACACTCGCGTTTCCCTAGACGTCTATGCCAATTTAATATCTTATGGCTAGTTTTCTAAAGCCTAACGCGCACATCCATTACAAGAAGCAACATTAAAAGGATCTACATACTAAGTTTCATGCAATCATAAGTAAATACTAAAGGATCTAGCCTAGCATATTAAGCAAAAGAGAAGAACAAGGATTAAGCAAACAACATATAGACATATTGAAAGATTAAAGGGATAGATGAACTTCACTTGATTAAAACATGGATTAAAGACATAGGGTTTTGAGGCCCTAAAGACGGCCTAAAAAGCTGCCAAACTCAAATATAAAAGTTAGGGTTCATCTCCCAAAAGTTACACACTTAAAACCCTAAAAACGGATTTGTATATATAGGAAAACAACCGCGACGACATCGCTTTATGTTCCTGATGTCATCGTGCCATAATGGTCTTCTAAGGTTTCTTTAAGTCGGCTACATTCTGACGCCCTCGCAAGAGTTCTGACGCCGTCGCTTTAAAGTCCAGACGGCTTCGCATGAAATCCTGACGCCGTCTCTACAGTTTGTAAAATGTTCTTTAAGCCTTTGTTGTGTAAAGTTACAATCTTGTCATGTTTCTTCTCCAAATGAGCCCAAGTCACGTGTATTTCCTCCAAAATCCATCCAAGTGCTAAAAACACAAAATCAACGATTAAGATCATAATCTGGGCATATTTGCATGATTTAAAGGGTTAAATGACCCTAAAAAAATATATAAAATGACACCTCATCAAATACCCCTATACTTGGGATTTGCTTGTCCTCAAGCAAATAGGCTTTTCTACCTAGACAATAGCAATATTGGGGCATTTAACCTACTCTTTAAAAGAAGTTTACGACACAACCATTTAGGCCTCATAAGTAAAAGCACAGAAAGTATATACTAGCACCTCACATAAGTGTTTTGATTCTCTCTTTCACTCAGGTGTATAATGAATTATAACAATTATGGTAAACGGAAAATTAACACTCATTACTTGTCATAGCATTAAATTACCATAGACTTGGTAAAGGATCAAACCTCCACCGCTAGGTGCAAGTATTAGTCATTACTTTTAAAGAGGTCATTTAAGGGTTGTGGGGTGTAGGTGTAAGAGAACATTTAATGGAAACGGAAACAGAGAGGATATATTTGGAGGGTGACTTTTTTGGGGGAATTTAGGGTGAAAAGGTTAGCTAATTATTAGAGAAGAATACACGCTGATTGGTATGCTCAGTCCCAAAAGACATCGAACAAAAGAAGTACAAACTCTACAAAACCTCTACATCAATCTTTTTTCTTTTTTTGAATAACATAATACATCATGACTTGGGGTTTATAATACACCCCTACATTTGAGTTTTAGAACTCATAATTACAATCTAACTAATGACACGAATTGAGGTGGATCAACATAACATAGAGATTATTTGACAAACATAAAATAAAGGGGGGGTAATTTATTTTGATTAACTTTTCTTCCCCATTCTTCTGCGAAATAAATACTACCATGAATCCCAATCGTCCCAAAACTGTATTTACAAGGATAAGGACTTAGCAACCATGTACTCAAATAATTAACTTGGGTTAAAACAATAATGTACTAAAAGCGAGTACATAGAAGGTAGGGTAAGGCGATTTGGGTGTAACAATTGGTTCAAGGGTTAACAATGCTCTTCCTTAATAGTCCGGATTAACCAAAAAATTACGAGAACGATGAAAAAGGATAGGCTCGGAGGGGTGTACTAGGGGTATCCTGCAATAAAAATGAGTGCATGGCAAGGGTGTGGGATAGTTATATGATCGAGGTGACCATCATAACAATTACAGGTTTAAAACATGGGTTAATCCTAGTGCCTCTTATCATTTAGCAAATCCTAATACTCACTATGCGGTCTCGGGATGCATCACAAAAATAAGTTCTAGAATTTAATACACTATCAGTACACTCATATAATTTAATACCGATCTTATTGCTCCATAAAAGGCGACAAAGACCACACGTACACATCTGTAACGACGGAATAGATACATGTGACTGCTCACTCCTTAACTCGAGAAAGCTAAAGGTATAAACTATCTTGGGTATCAATAATAGATACCTGAATTCCTATAGATCTAAAGGCGAACCTCACATTTTTGGGGTGGAATTCTGAGGGTTGTTGTGCTAGTCATATAAATTCCTATCCATGAGACGCTATTAATACTCGGTTTTCGTCGGTATGTGTCATAATTTTTTTTTAATTTAGGTTAAAATTACCTTTTTTATGCTATGTTTTGATATATTATCCATCATTTTAAGGACAAAGCAAATGGCAAATGAAAGAATAGTTTCTAAGGTTGATTTCCCCCTACACTTAAGTTGAACATTGTCCCTAATGTTCTATAGAAGTACCCGTAAAAAGGAATAAAAAGAAAAGAAAACAAGTAAAAGAAACTAGTACTCCCCTGGTTTGCTCAATATTGGAGAAGAAACATGCGATAACTAGTTAAATAAGAATTGTCCAATGAAACTTCCTAAGAACTTCTAAGCTTCTTCTCATCAAATATAACCTGTAATCAAAGACAGACAACTACACCAAGCGTAAAATCCACGAGTGAACGATAAATACAACCTCATTAACTAAGTTTAGACTCTATGAAAGCAATAAAGATGGGATGAAAGTAATGTCATAATCATATGTTTTTGCAGATTTACAAAAGAATTACATATTTTAGATGTTACACAAGTTATATTTTCAAAAATACTTAAAAATTTTGAATTTTCTAGTAGCTGGCCTCATGACGCCGTCAAGAATATCCTGACATCATCACAGAGGTCGAGCTGACGACGACGCGTGCAATCTGTGACGCCGTCTCCACACTCTGTGAAAATTTACTTTTTTTTGATGAAAAATTTCTTGTACACAATCTTTTAAGTTATTTCCTATACCAAATACTGCATAAAACCTGAGATTTGACAATACAATTATATGACTC
>BQNB010024013.1:0-34703 GCA_026074375.1 Tanacetum coccineum | reverse complement strand
GATTCCGCATTAACACATAGTATTCATAATCAGTGTTTCTATATAGTCAACTGTATTTATACATCTTGGCTATCATCCTGCATAGATCTATTCCTAAGGGACTCACAAATATCAATGAAAGGAGTAAACTCAATGGACACAAAACTTCTCTCAGCACCTGAATCAAATAAGACACTTGCATAGTGATCATTAAGTAAAAACGTACCCGTGACCACATTCGGATTATGCTATGGATTTTCAACCACCATGTAAGCTCTCGTACGAGCTCCCTCGTTCTGCTGATTCCTTCCCTTTAGACACTTGTGTCTGTAGTGCCCCTTCTCTCCATACCCAAAGCATGTCACATCTTGTAGAGCATTTCCACCTGTAGCAAGAATCCTAACCCGACAATCCTTCTCCTGGTGACCAAGTTTGTTACATCTACTACACTTAGGAGGACACATACCATGTTGATGGTGTGCCTTGAACCTATGGCACAATGGTAAATTCCCATTGTAACCCCTACCCTCAGCTGGAGTTGCGGCATAGGCCCTGCCAGTCTCTTGCCTCCTGTTCTGTTGGTGGTGTTGATTGTTGTTGTTGCGGTTGCGGTTACGGTTGTTGGGGTTATTGTTGTTGGGGTTGTTTTTCTGGTGTTCTTCCCATTTCCTTTTATTGCTTTCATTTACTCTTGCAGCCTTACCCTGAACTGCTTGCTTAACCAGTTTACGTGCCAAGTTGATTGCATCATGTAGTGTTGTGGGCCTTGAAGAAGTAATATTTCCCTTGATTCTTTCAGGAAACCCCTTAATGTACCTTTCTATTTTTTTCTTTTCATTTGGCACCAAATCAGGACACATCAAAGCCAGTTCGTGGAAATGATTGTTATAAGCCTCTATATCATCCCCCTTCAAAGTCAAGGTCCAAAGTTCTTCCTCCATCCTTTGGATTTCAGTCGCTGGGCAGTATTCAGTAGTCATCATTGACTTGAACTCGGTCTAAGGAATACGGTTAACATTGACGAGTCCTAGGGTGTACACATTTCCATTCCACCATGTTAAAGCACGACCCTCAAAAGTACTAGCAACAAACATAACCTTATCTTCCTCGGCACACTTGCATATTTCAAACACTTGCTCTACCTTTTCAATCCATCGCCTTAAACCAACAACACCCTCCGTTCCATTAAAAGGGTGAGGTTTTCCATTCATGAATGTCTTATGTGTACAACCTTGCACATTCACTGTTTCGCCTGTATTTGTTGATCCAGACCCGCTAGCATTGCCTGGGTTAGCTCTAGTCTTTTCCTATTCCTCTATAGCTTTAGCCACATGTTTTTCCACTAATCTCTTAACAGATTTCTTCTTCAACCTTCTGAGCGGCATGATTCTGTCAACAATACAAGTACAAAATTCAGTAAGAATCTATAAGAGCATGTTAAGTCGAGGTACAAGATAGTAATGGAGAAAATGAGATAGAAAGATGATAAAAAGAAAATTAAGAATTTATTTTCAACACAGTATACAATTCCATAATGAATCCACGTAGCAGCAAGATTATATTTCACAATGATAATAATCAAGGAATGCACTAAGAGAATGGTGTAATAACAATGGCAACCAAATGATAATTCATTGAGCACACGTTCCATTACAATCCGATAATAAGTTTTAATAGACCGGGGTGTTTACAAAAGAGACCAAAATTACACCCGACAGCATAATAACACTAACTGTTACTAACAGTTTAACGGAGAAGTACAAAAGATACAAGTCTAAAAAGAGTTAAACATAATAATAGACAGACTACTAGGAACTACTAGGTGATCCCGGCGGTTTGGGAGGTTGAGATTTCCTAAAAGCAGCTGACCCATTAACACCATCATCTGGGCGTGCATCCATAGCACCCCGTCCAATTCTCTCTGACACCCAAGCCTGTAAATTGTAGAACGCTTTCTTCCACTCATTTTGATCACACAACACCAAAGCATAGTTTGTCTCAAGCGTCCCCAAACGCTTCTTCATCTTTTTCATCTCCTTTGTCTTCTCCTGATCGTTGTCTTCTAACTTAGTCACTCAATTCTCAACAAGGTTACTAAATCGCACCTCATCACCAAATCCTGACCAAATTCATTCATACACTTCTTAACCTTATGAATTTTAGAACTGTTCGCTTACATCTCAGCTTGGCGCTTCTTCTCACACCGCTCCAAATATTTTATATTGCTGAGCAACAACTCGGTATTATCATCCAACCTCGCAATTTCACGTCCATGTAGATAAAATAGAGGAAATAGGGATATAGACAAGGGACCTCCCACCTCATATGTACTACTAGCATGTGGCATCTCAAGGGCCTCATCAGCAACAATAGGAGCAGCAGCCTCAGTGTCTGATGAAGACTCAGACAATGACAGTGGGGTAATAGGAGACCCAACCGGTGGAGTAGCAGCAGGAGGTGCATCTTCCTCAGCCTCAACCTCTAGATCCACTTCAGGATCCTCTTCAGGATCTTCTTCAGGATCCTCCTCAAACTCTTCCTCAAGCTCCTCCTAAGGGTCTTCTTCAAACTCTTCCTCGGGGAAGTTAAACAAATGATTGGGGGATGGTGACGCGTCTATAATGCTACAGAAAGAAAAGAAAAATATATATTAATAATAATATATTATTTAAATGATTTTAAAATTAAATATTATAAATTACAGTGATGCTTTTATAAATAAACATCAATGATCAGAATGGTCAACATTTATATAGTTGACCGATATGAATACATAACGATACGTAAAAAGATAGACGTAAGAGATAGAAATTAAGCCAAGTATTATATATATAATACTATAATGATAATCAAGGAAATAAATAAGGATCAGAGAGTTGCGCGCGCGGATAACGGATAACGATGAAGGATTCTGTAATTTGAAAATGAAAGAAAATAAAGGTTAAAAAAATTAGATATAGGCAAGGTCCTGAAAAAAAATGACCCAGTTCCCTATAACCTGGCTCTGATACCAATCTGTCACACCCTCCCTCCCAAAATTCTAACGATAACGGAACGGTAACAATTGGGGTGCGACGTGATAACACAACAATCAAGTAATAGGAAACGGCCTTGAAAGGGACGTTTTTAAATAAAATTCATTCGATGCTTCATAAAGATCAGAGTTTGCAACATTGGTCCCAAAAGTTTACAACATGACATAAAAATCCACAAGAGTTGTCCAAAACATATAGTTTTAAGGGTTAACAACGAGTTATTAAAAATAAGTGTAATAGTTTAGCATCGAATAAGAAAACACAGAATCCATCTTCAGCATCTTCACGCGGCTCCCATCCAAAAATCACACCTTTGGACCTGAGATTAAAACATGCTAAAACGTCAACAAAATTGTTGAGTGGATTCATAGGTTTAACTGTAAATAATGTATGGACCATAATATTTAATATTGGAGACAAGATAAACAAAATCACCAAGTCTAGATGAAAACAATATATTATTGCCCTAAGCTCATGACACCGAACCTTAACATGCATTGTAATCAAACCAGTACTCGAGGTTTGTGCCCCAAAGATATATATACATATGCTGCCAAACATCTTACGAATTACTTCAAATGTTAAATGCGTCAATGGTTATCTAGAAACCACAGCCAAGAAGGGGATTGTCAGTCCCGATAGATCTATCCACAACACTCACGTTTACCCAACAAGTAATTAACGGTTCATGATAGTAAAGGGGTCTTAGCGGCAGAAAGGTACTTAGGCAATAATACAATCAGGAAATAGCATACAGTTTTGAAATGTACTTGTGTCCAAGAAATCAAGCATGTAATCTCCCCCGAAATTTATAAAACATGTAACAGGAAAAAGGGGCTATGAACTCACCTTTAAACGATTTGGCAAAAATAATAAGATAGGAGCTGAAGTAATCGGACACCCTACGTGCAACCTAAAATAAAAGACGCGACTTAGAAAAATTACCCAACAAATACTTACACAATTTGAAATGATATAGAAAGCAGAATTTGGATAAAACATTTTTATTTAACGAAACAAGTATGGCATTGCGTCCTAACTTTTATGGGTCAAAACCACTCAAATCCCAAGTCTAAATCTGAACTAATATCGTCCCCAAGACGTGTCTCTAGCTTAAGTTTTAACTAAATTTTCCAACAAGTGTTCACCTTAGTTTTTACGTCTATCTAAACCTTTTATTTACAAAATTCTAAAATTTTATCCCTCTTGAAAGTGTGCCATTTAAATTCCGTAATAGATATAAACAAGTGAAATTACTATTTTACCCTTTCCTACAAGTGCAGGTCATTTTCTGAAATTTACGCCTTTACTATTTTTAACATATCTCCTAGTCCGTAGATCCGATGAGGATGAAATACACGGAAAAGTTTAAGTTGACTCGATACCTAGAAGCTACAGTATTACTAATTTGGGTGTTAGTATACAAAATTTTGGACTTATTAAGGGTTCAAATTCAGATTGCACAAAACGACCCGTTTTAGTAAAATGCCCATAACTCAATCATACGGATTAGTTAACACTCCATCCAAACGGCTACAAGTACCTAAGATATATATCTAGGTAAATATTGATTTTCCCAGAACTTACAAAGTCAAATGTTTTTCTATACACTCAATTCTATTCATCCTTTTAAAACAGTCCCAAACAAAGAGTGACACATTTTGTAGCTTACGGAAACGGACACAATTTGAAAACTACAAGTGCTTTTTAAGTGAAATAAATTGGAGGTGACTCTAATATGAGTCCTCTACTGAGAATATGATTATTTTACAAAAAATTTGCACAAAAACCTGGACTTATGTCCTAATTTCTACAGCTAGTTCTGATTCGACACGTTTTGGTAAAACGGTCGTATCTCACTCATCCGGAGGAGATGATTTTTCATCCAATTAACCACATACACTTAAGACCTAAGGCTATCATTAAATAACATTTCCCAGGTATGCTAAGACTAAAAATATTTCGTAATTTAGGCTACAACCTGCTGACCTAAAACTACTCCTATGAACTTATCCAAAATCCGTCCAAACCTCAATCCAATCACCCCAAAATTCTATACAATGCCATACATTATATATTAACACATTAACTTGCACAAAATACTCAAGATTTCCAGAAATTAATAAACTTTTTCATAGACCAAAATATAAAAGAAATCAAAGGATAGAAATTAAACCTTACTAGGAGATGTTTAAAACCAAGAAATCAAACACAATCAACCCTTAAGAACTAGGGCTGAATTTTCGGACCAATGAACACCCTTAAAAATTCAATTAACAAGCTTCTAATTCATCCAAATAATACTACTCACTTGATTTAATAAAACCCTAACAATAATCTTGCAAAAATGACCCAAAACACCTTCAAATCATCACCAATCTTGACCAAACTTTGCAAGGGTCATTGGAAACATGTTGTAATGGTAAAAATTAGTAGAAAAATTTTGTAGGTGAAGTGGTGGTGGTGTTATATTTCCGGCATCCCCAAGGGACAGGGGAGGAATGTATGGTTTTTTTTATCTTGAGATTTGCATGTAATGTTGAAATGATGAGGTTTTAAGGGAATTGAAAAGAGAAGTAAGTGTTGTATGTGTGTGTGAACATAGGGCCGGATAGGGGGGTATAGGGTGATTTGATTTTTTTTATTTACTTATATGAAGTGTTATGTAATGTAAGGTTTTAATAAAAGTTGGTAAAAGGTTAAGGTTAATGTGTAATTTGGCAAAGCTTGGCGAAACACAAAGTAAAACTAAAATGACCAAATGTAAGGATTATAAAATTTAGAGGTGAACAATGGAAATATCGAACTACTATATCCACATGGATGAAATAAATTCTCAAGCACAACTCAAACTTAACTAAGAACACGAAATTTTCCGAATCGGGTGAAAGTAAAAGTAGAATTTTTACTTAATGGTAAAAATAGGAATATAATATAATAAATCTATTAACCTAAAATTATGAAATCTCACATGCAATGTGCAAATTTTCAACCGCACCAAAGATAGAAAATGACACTAGACTCGGAAAATACAAACTTTACACTTTAAGCAACTATCAACTATAAATTAAACTTAATCTAACAAGGTGGGTTAAGGTGTAAGGGTGTAACGAAATAAATAATTGGTGTAGTTCCTAAAGGATTGGCTCTACGGGTTGTTCTATTAGATCTTCACTCTAAAGATGAGAGTGGAAAAGGGTTTAAACTGGAGGTTAACTAACCGGTGTAGTTAGTTAATAAACAACATGGATAGGCCTTTTGGGTGTAATCCTAAAAATTTACCAATGTAAATAAGTTACTCCAATTAAATCCATAATACTTATTATTGTGGTTTCGAGTGATATACCAAGCCAAGTTTTAAAGTCCACTACATCACCGGCACATTCATATTTTGTGGAATTTGGGTAAACATTTAGAAACGGATAGGCTCAATCCTCACAATATCTAATAAGGGTTATTGTGTGCAGGTTATGTATCAAGTAATTTTTACAAAAATACGCTTGAATTTTTTTTAAATTTGAGCATAATTTAAGCATTTTAATGTGAAAAATAGGACAAGTAAACATTCTAATTCCATCCCCCACTTGAATTATACAACGTCCTCGTTGTATAGATAAAATATTAAAAATACGGGAATTAAAAAGAATTAGAATGAGAAACTCCCCTGATATTTGCTCGGTAGATTCTCCAATTTGCGTTTATGAGCAAGATTGTGTGTTGAACAGCCGTCTTGAAGTTTCAAGACTCCAACACTTCAAGATCTCCAGATTTGTAAATCCTCCACCAATATTCGTCGATATTTCTTTCACGAGGTCCTGTGTAAAATAGGAAAAACGTGCATTCCTATCTTGGCATCTACGGTTAATTTAAACTAAACTAAACAAACTAAATACGAGTCAGTCTGGTGGATACGCCGTATCAGGTTAATGAATACGCCGTATTGCCAGAACTGACAATAATGTTTTTAAAGTGCAATAAAAAATAAAGACTGATAACGTCCAGACAATCAATACGCCGTATGGTATGGAGCGGATACGCCGTATTGATGTCTGGGAAGACAGACTCGATAAAATTAAATAACAATCCGGGTTGTCTCCCGGGAAGCACTTTTGTTTACAGCAAAGTCTTTAAGTTAGACTTGTCTTCAGCTTCTCTTCACTATTCCATCTCATGCACGCTAACGTGCCCGCGTGTGAGCCATTCTTCCAAGACGAACTCGAAAAAGTCGGGTCCTAGATTCAAAACTCCTTTGTAGAACCTCATTAACTTTTGGTATAAGTGTGAGATCCTATTCATCTTATCATGTTCACTTACCTTCAACAATGGTGGGATTTTGTTGCATTGCTCATTAGTGTGGTGTTTAAACCTCGGATGTGATCGCACCGTTTGGTAAGTTACATCATTATCACCATTCTAAATGGTAATCATTCCATCAAACCGTCTTGCTTTAATTCCAACTTCACTTAAGAACGGTTCGCCAACAATAACATCGCCCATTCTTTCATCTCCGATAATCTCCAATTCCAAATTGCAAAGTCATCAAACGAAAAGGTTCCAAATAAAAATAGGCACATTCATTAGCTCCTACAACATTATCCCCTTTGTAGAACCGAGGCTTATCTTTCATTAAAGAGATTATTGAAACTTTTTGGAACATCACATTGCGTACAATAACGGGAAAAGTTGACGGTGAGTGATAAATTCAAATCCTATCATGCATGAAAACTTTAAGTTGTGGGCACAGTCTATGTGGATTTTCTTATCATCGTCGCAATAACTAGGGTAATTATCAATTCCATTATCAAGATCTTCATCCCTAGTTCTAAATTCCTCAATTACCTCACCTTCCTCAATGGTGGGCATTAAATCATCACCTTGATTTCTCCTACGCTTAAATGGTTCATTTAGATCGTTTAATTTAATATAATCTTCCAAGAAAGGGTCTAATGATCTATTTAACACCAAAGTCTCTCCCATTAGCCTAGCTTCTAAATCAAGTTCTATTCTTTCTCCTAAACTTAGCATGTAGACCCTATTAATTAAACTACTAGCAGGTTTAACACTTTTGAAAATAATCTTTTCTTCCCCAACTCTTAAAGTAATCTTTCTCTTGTAAACATCAATTTTAGCACGGGCGGTAGACAAAATGGTTTTCTAAGGATCAAGGGCACTTTGATATTATCGGGCATATTTAGAATTATAAAGTCTACGGGGAAAGTAAATTTACCAATTCTTACTATTACGTTTTTAGCAATTCCTTTTGGATATTTCACTGTCCTATCCGCTAATTCCACTGTTAGCTTAGTGTGAGCTAATTCGCCTAATCCTAAGTTAAGGTAGGTCAAGAGAGGCATAACACTAACGCTAGCTCCTAAGTCAACAAGGGCATTATCAAAGAAAACATTATTAATAAAGCAAGGTAAAGTGAAACTCCATGGGTCTTTCTCCTTTTGGGGTATGGATTCATTGATATGTGAAGCTTTAGAGTAAGCTTTCGAGAATTGTGGTCCATATAATCCCTTCTTTCCATCACAGTAGTAACCATTCAAACGACTTGGAAACGGAATCTTTATTTGTCTTGTCTCGTACATGAGTGTACGGTTCTGTCCAGTGGATACGGCGTATTGGGGAAATCTAATACGGCATATCAGGTGTGAATCAGCTTCAATAGTAGTTGAGATTAACTTGACTTGATCTCTCGAGTTAGTTTTAGTCGAGCTAGGTAGACTTCCAAATCCTCTCTCCTGTAGTACCTTTCTCATTTGCCCGATTTGTATCTCTAATGTTTTAATCCATGCTCCTTGGTTTCTTATGGCAGCATTCGTTGAAGCTTGGATTTCTTTGATCAAGTTAGAGTTTTCCTCATGTCTTTTTGATGATTCTCCTATAAATTTGCTCAAGGTATCTTCCATTGATTGCCTTTGTTCTTGGTACGAAGGATTTGCGTTGTTCCTTTGATAAAATCCTAGAGTTGTTGCTCTATAGCCCCCACCTTGAAAAGGTCCACCAAATTGCGTGTAGTAAGCTTCTTCTAGGGTTTTCCCTTCTTTGGTTTTCCCTTCTTTTTATAGTAGGCAATCTTTGGTGTAATGGGGTCCTTTGCATTGTTCACATTCTACTTGAGCAGCATAAACTTTTTCATTCACCTTCTTGATCTCTCTTCCTAGATTGTTCAGTTGTGCTTGTATAGCAGCCAGTCCGTCAGAAGTCTTAGTACTTCTTCCTTTAGATGTTCCATTGTGCCATTTTTGAGAGTATTCTGTCATTTCTTGGATGGCCTTTTTAGCATCGGCAGCTGTCTTAGTTGGAACGGCACCTCTTGAGTCAAGAATCTGTCATGTTGGAACATCCAACCCATTGTAGAACAAAATTACCTCCTGAATCTCAGTCAAATAGTGTTGAGGACACTTCATCAAAAGTTCTTTAAAGCGCTCCCATTAGGGGTGAGCATGGTGCGGATCGGTGCTGATTCTGGCAAAAACCACATTGCATCTGCAATTGCGGATTCTATAAAAGTATAAACCGCACCATGCGGATCCTGCGGTTTTGGTTTGGTGGTTTTGCGGTTTTCAAATGCGGATTTTCAGCTTTTAACCGCACCACACCACATTTGACCATTTTATAATTTTGAGCTTGAACCCAATAGTAATTTTGGGCTTGAACCTAATAGTAATTTTGGGCTTAATATAAATACACCATCATAATCATATACACTTGATATAAAACTGACAATACACACATTTAACTTTAAAACTTAAAATAAATAAGGTGATGATAAGTTGCATAGTTAATCAAAGGCTTAAATACTAAAAGCAAATGATTACAAGATTATAAGTTACATGTAGGTACACTACTCAAAATTACATGCATTGTTACGCAATCGATATAATCAAAAGTTTGAAAGCGTAACATTTCAGCATTTGCTTGTTTTCTTGGTCCTTGCATTAGTTTAAATCTTCGTCAATCGAAGACTCGCTATATGGTTTTTTCCCGGTTGAAAATATCTCTACAAAAACACAGCATACAAAGTATTAGTAAAAAATAATACTATATACTTGAATTTTAGAAAAGAAAATAATATTATAGAAACTAAGCTGATTAAAATCTTACCAAGTTCAATTTTAGCCAAATTCTCCACGAGGTCTTCGAGTTGTTGGCCGTTAACTTGCATGTCTTCCACAGCCGGTGTGGACCGTAACCAATCTTGAGTGCAAATTAAACCTTCCGCGGTTTTCGGGGTAAGAGAACTTCTAAACTTATCTATAAGCCTACCATCGGTACTAAATGCCGAATCCGAGGCAACCATGGAGATTGGCATTGCTAACACATGCTTAGCTAACCTAAGACATCAAATTTCTCCTCCCTTCTTTCGGTCCCATCACGTAAATAGATATCAACTTCAGTGTTCCTCATCCCTTCTTGTTTTTCTATATACTTTCCAAAACCACTCTCAATGTCCGTTTTCAAGCGACTAGCAACACAAGTAGGAGTAGAAGATGAAGCAACGGGTGTGTTTTGATTTTTTTCTTTGTCTGCTTTCAACTTGTAATGTTTATACAACTCGTTTAAAGTAGATTTCACTCGTTTCACAATTTGCCCTCTTTTAGAGAGGTCCTCGTCCTCACTTTCAAATATTTCCTCCTCGCTTTCTTCAGGTTCACCATAAATCAATCCCAAACAATATTTAAGATAATGAAACTTCTTTCGGGAATCTAAAACCAATGCAACATGTAACAAAAAGTTCATATTATCCAAATTATCTCAATATTTGTCGTACTTATCTTTCATCGACAAGGCCATTTTTCTCTTTTTGTCATCAGTATGTTCACACATTTGTGATATTGATGCGTGCATTGTGACAAGCTCACCAAAAAACAAATTGGCTGTAACATACTTAGAACCTGAAATCTTCTTTGTCACACTGAAAAAGATCCTCAAATACTCCATTATTGACCTATTTATTTAAAATAAACCGTTAACAGATTAAATGTTATTTTAATATCATGCTTGAATAGAAAGTAATATAATACTCCCAATCATCCTCTTCCGGAGCTCCTAAAATTCTATCACTTTTTTTTCGCTTTCTACTTCTAGTACTATCCTCGCCATCATCCTCAACTTCATTACGAAAGTAAGATCGATAATTGTGATCGATAACTTGAAGCCTACAAAAGACAACTAACTACTGTTATACAAAAAATATGTAACGTGTTTACATTAAATTTCCAACAATAAAGATGTAACAGGTTATATTAACATGTTAATTAGTGCTATACAAAGCCATGTTTACATTAAATGTCTGTTGCAAGTTTAAAATGTTATGTTACCTACAAGTTTAAAAGCCATGTTCACATCCACACTAAGCTGATTAAAAATGATAAAGGTTATATTAAGTTATTGACTACTCTTATACAAGAAACATGTAACATGTTTACATAGATTCATACCTTTCAAACGCAGACTGAAACTTCAATGCCGTTTCGAGCATTAAGAATGTGGAATTCCATCACGTATCTACATCAAGACATGGTTTTCTTCCACAATCAATCTTTTCAAACTCGACACTCTCTTCAAAGCTAGTCAACCTACCAGGTGATGATCTCAAATACCTTACCGCATTTCGGATCTTGTCAACGGAAGTTATATGCTATTCTAGACCATCTCTCACAACAAGATTTATAATATGAGCACAACACCTTAAATGCAAGTACTTGCAATCCAACACCGAATTAGGTCCCTTAAGAAGAGTTTTTAAAAATTTAATCGCACCATCATTAGAAGAAGCATTGTCAACCGTTATTGTAAAAACTCGATCAATACCCCAATCTTGTAGACACCGATAAACCAACTTTCCTATAGTCACACCCTTATGATTTGATATTTGGAAAAAGTTAAGAATTTTCTTGTTCAAGTTCCACTTATCAATCCAATGGGCCGTAAGACACATATAATTATAATTTTGAACGGACGTCCATGTGTCGGTAGTAAGACACACTGTTTGATCTTTCAAAATATGCTTGAGCATAATTTTCTCTTCTTGAAACAAAGATAAACAATCTCTAGCTACGGTCCACCTAGACGGCATTTCGAATTCAGAATTCAAATCCCATACCAAGTCCTTAAACCCCTCATCATCAACTATACTAAATGGTTGGTTATCTTTTATACACATTCTAGCAATGGATTTTCTACATTTTTCTTGACTAAAAGAGTGAGTTACCAAAGTACTCCCCGACGCCTCCAAAGTTGATGGCTTAAACCTGAGCGTAGATTGTTTCTTCTTATCAGTCACTTTTTCAAGCACCGGTAACGTTGGGCATGAAAATTTTAAATGACTACCCATGCTACTAGTACCATGGGTTCTCGACCCAGAAGCAAACCATTTTTTGCAATAAGGGCATTGATGTTTAGTAGCACCCTTTACGTACGTAAAATGTTTCCATACAAATGATTTCAATTTACCAACTTCAGTATTCTGCTCATTACCTTCATCAACATCGATCACGGGTTCGTTGACATCGATCACGAGTTCATCGACATCGATCACAGGTTCATCAATATGGATGACATGTTCATCAACATTGACCCCGGGTTCATCCTCGTTGCCTTCTTTCATCTACATATAAAAACCATAATAAATAAATATTAACTAAAGAATAATGAATCTATTAGACTATTTAATAGAATACATTATACATGACATTACATGTACTGAAGTGAGGTGAGAGGCCATAATTCACAAACTTACAAACACATGTTCATGATTGATTAAAAAACATTTGAACATGACTTAGAATCTTATAACACAAATTGTTAATTTAATAACAAACACAACTTAGTAATATACATGATTATTAACAGGAAGCACACACCAATTATAACTTTTGATGCATAACTGAATATTACAAATCATCCCATAGAAAGAACATAAAATATAATTAAAATATGAATACTTAGCTAGAGACAACTTAAAAGATTAAAGATTTAACTTGTTGAAGTTGAATCTCAAAAGTGAATCTGATAAAGTTAATTATGAGTTTTGATGCAACCTTACGATGAGAATTGGAGATGAAGTATTAGATCTAAAATTGTGATTCATCCCTATAGCACATAGTTTTGAACTAGGCCCTAAAAGTAAAACCTACTATATAGTCTATACTAGCCCAGAAAGCCCGCCTTTTTAACCAAAACTATGTCGTTTTAATTTTAGAGATAATTGATGAAAGTTTGAAATATTTTCACTTAAAAGTATTATTTATAACAATTGCGGTGCGGTTCGGATATAGCGGTGCGGATTTACGGGTAAAACCGAAACCGCACCTCAAATTCGGTTTTTTTTATTTTTAGAAACTGATCCATCGGTTTTTCTCGTGGTGCGGTTTTTGCGGTGCGGTTTTGGTGCGGTTTGTGGTGCGGTTTTTGCTCACCCCTAACTCCCATGCTTGATAAAGGGTTTCATCTGGTTCTTGCTTAAAGTTGTTGATTTCCTCTATTTTTTTCGCAGTTCGACCAGGTGGGCAATATTTGTTCAAAAACTTAGTTTTAAGATCTTCTCAAGTTTTGATCGAACCAGTCGATTCGTTTCTTAGCCAACGACTTGCGGCTCCAGTTAATGATATAGGGAAGACTCAAAGCATTAGTTGATCCTCAGTGATGTTAGGAACATGGAATAAGTCAACAATTTCGAGAACTTTCTCAATGTGTTCGTTCGCATCCTCATTATCCGAACCGCTAAATGTGTTTTCTCGAAGCTCCTTAAGAAATTGTCCTTTCAGTTCAAAACTATCTTAATCCTCAATCTTAGGCCTAGCAACTTCTGATCCATAGTCCGTTCGGGTCTTGCTCATGTATTGCTCCATGGTTTCCGCCATTACTTCTACTTCTTCTTCCTTCGAGTATTCTTGGTCAGAAAATTAACTGAAATCAGGCGATCTTAATTCGTCAAGAATTAGTGAATTGAAGTGTCTCCTAGATGATCGAAATTCTCGTGTAGGTTTCTTGTAAGGTGTGAATAGTTCGTTTGTTGAACTCTTTGTCATGCACTACCTGTAACAAGGGATAAACAATCAGTAGGATTTGCTCTGAAGAAAGATAGAAAAAAAATTAGCACGAAAATCAAATAGGAAAACCAAGATTTCTGTTTCTATTCCAGATGATCGATACGCCGTATCCAATGGAAGTGGATACGCCGTATTAATCAGTTGAATGAATACGCTGTGTTGGACAGAAAGTTGGATACGCCGTATCCGATTGAAGTGTATATGCCGTATTCAGCTATCGACCAGAACAGTGTATTAAAAAAAACAATTAAATACGCAAATAATTAAACACACATATATACAAGCAAACAATTTAAAGAGAAAAATACAAAATTTACAGAATATACAAGAATATACACTAATCTAAATTACACTACTCCTAAGGGTTAGATTTAATCTAATGTTAAAAGTCAAAATATCAAATAAAAATCAAGATTAATTTTCATTCCCCGTCAGCGACGCCAAAAGCTTGATGTGTCGTTGTGCGGTGTATATTTTTATTTATGATTCAAGTTTTAAATTTATATTTTTCCGACTAAACAAAAAACAACACTTTAACGGGGAGTGTACCCGATCGGTAGTAGTTTTGTGGTAAGTAGGGTGTCGAACACTTGAAGCGAGGTTAAATCTATCAATTTAATTAATATCTTGGTTATCTAATCTATGTTAATTATATCCTATTCTAAACCTATGTCAGTCATAATCCTAACAAAGAGGGGTTTTCAGCCTGAGAGGCTGGCACGGTTTGGTTGGTGACTACAATCAATTCAATGCACTTTAACCCACGCAAGAAAATTAACAAAAGATAAAAGAGCGGTCGAGCCAAATATAAGAAAACTGTATTAACCATTATTAATCCGATTAGAAAGTTGGTTTGTTTATTAAGTGCAATGATTTCTTCCTCGAGGTGGCGATATCATTCTTAAGACATTAGGCGTTACATCATCCTAAAATCCTAACTCATTAATTCTGTCACAAATTAAACATCTGCATAAAGCACCATTATTTGCTTGATTATAATCTATCTTGAGGAATAATAGAAAGGGTGATCTTGGTTAAACCCAACGCATAAGACTGTACAACCCACTTATCGCTTAATGGTGAATTTATACACTACCTATCCCACTTTCTAAACTATCTAATAGAACAGAATGTTTATTTGTGAATTATCGAGTTCACCTTCCAGTCCAACACGATAAATAACCATTGCAATAACCAATAACGTAGTTAACCCGCGAAGCGTATCCTAGACAGATTTAGGCAGGACAATTACTGCTTGATACTATGATTCTAGATGTATAAAATTACTATAAGGAAGTTATCCCAGACTCTAGATTACTTGGTTCCGTATCACTAGATCCAGTTGAATGATAGGTCGCATACAAAAGCGCGTAAACAAGTATAAATTGATAAACATAAACAAGCATTCAACGATAAATCAAGAAATCAAGATAAAAAAATACCAAACATTCAGATCTTCATAATAATTCAAACGTCATAATAAATACAAAAGCAATTATTTAGCCAAGGTAAACTAACCGAGTTAATAATGATACCAAAAACTGAACATACAAAGTTATATGGAATTACAAACGATGTCTCCTATGGAATTGATAGCGGTTGCTTCGTCCTCCGTTTCTGCTCTATTTCTCTCCATTGCAAATCGTTACTTTTATGGTTTAGGTATCGAGAATAGATTTAGAGCAAAAAAAAAACACCCAAAACCGTGTTTTGAGTTGTTGTAGTTTTATAGGTCTGGAAGTCATTCGATACGGCGTCTCCAAGCATTGGATACAACGGATTGGGGTTTCTTGAAGTAGGGACCCAAGACGTTTGATATCTTCTAGAATTTTCACATAGTATACTTGAATACCGGCGTAACTTGAGTTCTCCGGATAATAACGGCGTATTGAGCTCATCCTTTGGGGTCTTTAGTGAGTATCAGGAGACGGATACGCCGTATCTTCCTTAATGGATACGGCGTATTGGTTGTTAGAATCATTAATCTTCAAAATATCTTCGTTTAAGCTCCAAATGCATGCCTTTTGCTAATATTCACCAAATACTCCATAATTACTGCAATTTCTCTCAAATATAAATGATTAAGTAACAATTCTTTGCAATAACTATACAAAATGGGTTAATAACATGGGATAAATGATGCTATAAAATAGTCGTTATTTGATGTCATCACTTAGCTAGACGTCTGTTGAAACACAAGTAATTAAATGAAGCCTCACGTTTGGTAGATGATTAGATAAGTAGTAATGCGCTAAACAAATTATAATTTGTGATTTAACTATGGTAGGAGAAGCATTTTCATGGAGCCCCTACTTAAGTGATCACGTATTGTTTTCTTCTGACCAACTCACAATGAATTAGGGAGAAACCTTCACATACACTAAGCGAGGTGTGAGACGCAATAGGTAGATAAGCAATTCTATGGTTAAGTACATTGATTCAGGGGAGCATGTTTGTTTACTATACGAATTTTCCACCAATTTACTTTTCTCCATAATTAAGTATTTAGTGTAAGTTAAAAAAAAAACCCTCTCTCAAATATGGATTTTACCTTGCTTTGTAAAACACATAAAAGACCAAAAAAAATCCCTACATCTCTAAACCTCAATAACTACTTTCGGAGCGACTCACTTTTACCCTAAGAGAACGAATCAATCCCTCAGTTCTTGATCTATATACTCTACAAACGATATTAGTACTAAGGAGAGTTGTAAAATTAGGTGTTGCAACATCCCGCATCAAGTTTTTATATATGCGCGCGCTACCAGGAAAATAGTCTAGCTTCGGAGTGTTATTTAGGTGGTTGTTTGTTTCTGAGTCTACGCACTTAGAATTCGATCAAGTGAGATTGTTAATTTTCCATGTAAGTAGCTGTTCTTGTAGTCCATCTTTTCTTGTTGTCCTTTTGTTCGTAACTGTCTCAGTTACCAGCAGGTAACTAAATACACCAAAACACGCCCATTCGAAACCATCCCCAATACACACATTCCATTCCAAATGAAACTTGATGTTCTAAAACATCCAAGATAATCTCTCTAATACGACCATGGTAAACATTTCAAATATTTAATCCGAAAGGGCCCCTCCATCATGGCCTCGACGTATGGTCCTTATTCGTATATGTTCAGGTCAACCACTATACCCAAATTGCATGGACAGTGCAGCAGACATGGACATGAGGGAATTTAAGCGTTAAAAAACATAAGAAATCATAAAGGATTAGCCAAATGCGATAAAGTGTGTGTCCACCCAGTAAAACGTTAGTTATTATAACAAATCATTAACAAGTTTGATGGATCAAGCAGAAATTGTTAAGTATATGAAGGTTAGAGTTGAGATGCCTAGGTGCATAGCATGGTGTAATCTAGATTTAATGGAGGATAAGGTGAAAAATCCAAGCCTAAAATGTACCCTGCAAATCCTACCCTCATTTGAGGTATACACACCGCTCGTGACTTACCTGGAAGAAGTAGAAGAAACTTTAGGGAACCTCGATAGAGGTAGAACCTTTGGACCAAACAATACTAGAGGATGCAGGGCTTGACTTGTCATCATAACATTTCTCTTAGTTCTAGGAAAGTTCTTAGTTTTGATGAACTGGAGCCTCAACCAAAATCCCTTATCCAATTGTCCATCTTTAGATATAGTTGTAGGAGACAAAATAAGGCCCCGAACCACACCATCAACCAGTATCATATACAACATTTTAGATGAATAGGTAGTGAGACATAAGGACCACTCATAAAGAACCGCCTTCACCTCACGTAGAAAATTTTCAATAACGGGTGTGTATCGCTATAACACCTAGTTGTTCAATGATCCTCAAAAACATTATGACTGTAAACCGGGTTTATTAGGACAAAGTGGATCCTTAAAGGTTTATTTTTTGAATTTGGAGATGATAGAAGATGACTTGCAATCAGAGTCTAAACAAGTTTTCTTTCTAGGAAAAAAAATAATTTACCCATCAACGCAAAAAAATTAGAGAATGGCAGGATTAAAGAAGCACACCATTTGGATTATATAATTCAACAACCAGTTTTTCAGCATCTGGCTCCTCTTCAACACAATGGTGTGTATCGTTACTATCGCTTGCACTTGACTTTAAGTGTATGTTAACCCTCCCTTTTAACTGTTAAATAAGGGTAGAGTCGGGCTCGTGACTCGAACAAAAACAAGCGCTTGTTGGGAAGCAACCCATCTTTTATTTTTATGCATTTTAGAAGTGTCATGTGTTTTTATCTTTTATTATTTGTTCTTATATGTTTGAATGCTATGTGACAATGCTTTGTTTTGTCTTTAGCTTTGTCTTAATTGCATACAAAGGTATTTTGCATAAAACAAGTGTATGAAGGAATTATTTGGTTAATAAGAACCACATCAAACATGTAAAATATATAATTTAGATTAATTCACATTTTATGTTTGTTTGTTTATTTGTTTGATTCATATATTTGTACTGAGCATTTTTATGGCTTATGTAGTAATTTTTTCATAAATAATTAATAGGATCTTTTTCAGAAAATGAAAACGTAACCTGTCAGGTCAATTCTGACGACGTCAGGCTTTATACCCGACGGCGTCAGATCTGCAAAAAGACAAAACTTGCATTTTTCAAATTTTTAAAGATTTATTGTTGTAGAATCTTTAGAATTTTTTGCAGAAAGTCATGTTAACATTAGTACAAGTATTCTATCTATATTTGTTTTATTTGGATCTAATTTTTGTTAATAATGCAAGTCTGTATATTATCTCTCGTCAATTTTATGTGGGTGTAGTTCTTTGTCTTAGATTTTCAGGTTATATTGGATTATTTGGATGAGGAGAGTCCGGGAGCTCTTAAGATATTCACTTGGACAATTTTTGGATGAGGATTTAGCCGGTTTATCATATTTCTTCTTTCATACCTAGCAAACCATGGGAGTACTAGTTTCTTTTCCTTTTCATTTATTTTTCCTTTCTCATTTACGGGTACTTTTAGAACATTGGGGACAATGTTCAATTCAAGTGTAGGGAGGGTAATGAAAGCCTTAGAAACTATGGATTCATTTTTGTCTTTAAAAAATGTATAATATACCGAAACATAGTTTAGGACGGTAATTTTGGTTCAAATTAAAAAAATTATGGCATATATTGGTGAAACTAAGTTTTAAGAGCGTCTCATGGATATGAATTATATGACTAGCACAAAAACTCTATGGAAGTATCGTAATCAGACTTTGTTTGGCTCATCTCAACCGCGTATGGATATGCTATTTGATGAGATTGTTTTACTCTCTTTTATTTGGTGCTCCAATAGGTGTAAAAACAATTTTGATTGGATCTCTTAGATGAAATGTCCTAGATCCTTATCTTTGTAATTTTCCTAGCGCCTTGCTAGTTTCTTAATATAATTTGTCGTTCTAAAAAAAAACTAGCACAAAAACTCTACCACTCAAAAATTTACCCCCAAATTGTGAGGAGCGCCTTATATAGCATTCATTTTAAATGCTTGAGTGTACCGATAGTATACTAGATTTTTGAACTTGTTTTAGTGATGCATCCCGAGACCGCTAGTGATATCACATTCGTGTGATTATGATTGACTAAGTGATAAGAAGCATTAGGATAACCCTTATTTTTAGCCTGCGTTTGTTATAGTTATGATGATCTCATTGGTCATATAACAACCTCACATCCTTGCTATGCACTCGTTTTTAGTGCAATATACCCTATTACACCCTTCTGGGCCTATTCTTTTCGCGGTTCTCGTGATATTTCAGTTGATTCCGGATTATTATTGAAGAGCATTATTTACACCCACTAAAATGTTACGTCCAAATCGTCTTAGCCCCTTGTATGTACTCATTTTTAGTACATTATGATGATCACATTTTGCTTAATTCTAGTTAATTGTTTGCTTAATTACATGATTGCTAAGTCGAGTTATTTGATAGTGTACACAGTTTTGGACGATTGTGATTGTCATTATTTAGTTTATATTGAGTTATTAAAAAAAACTCAAATTAAGGATATAATTATAAATCCTAAATTATGTATATTATTTTATTTCAGCAAATTCACACCTTATAAAATACAACCTTCGGTTGGTATAGCACTTGTTTGTTACTGGTGCTATGTATTCGTAGTACTTGTTTGTTATCTAGTTTATGTAATTTTGTAAAAGCCTGTAAGTTTAAATTACATTTTGACTTGTCTATTTGGTATATGCAAAAATGAACTGATTCACTCTTTCAGTCATGTTGATTGACTCTATAATTTTGCTTCTCACCACTTCACATTAATCTAACTTTGCATAAAATTATAATTCTAATTTGTTGTAACACTGTTCGCCCTCCGAGGCTCCAAGTGCGTAAAACCTTATACCGTACCACAATTTCGCAACATACAAATAAAATACTCGAGCCATTTAGGGACCTTAATTAACACCTTCCAAGGTAATATATGTAATTAACCTAGGATCATATATATAACTCATTCAAGAAAGTGATGGTCATTGGAAAAAAAATTACGAAAAAGAAAAAATGTTTGTCACTCTTGGTGAAGGAAGCCTAGCTTACTCGGTCATAATACTCCTCCGTCGCTGAGTTTAATAGATGATAACGAAGTCACTGATTAACGACACCAAGATGCGATTATTTTCTTATAATTACTACTTATTTATTAGTTTCTAATGTTGTTTCAGAAAATAATCTTTTTATTATATGCGCTGATATGTTGCTAGAGATGCTGGGCCTTAGTTTCGTGTTATAGACCATTTTCAACCTTATTGAGCAAATATATATTGGATCAACACACTGGGCTTTTTTTTATGTGTTATCAAATAATATATTTTCTCTTCATTAGATACTTTTATTAGCTGAAGCATATTAAAATTTTCAAAAGCCAATGCCTAATGAGTAAATCGAGTTTGTATATTTTTTCAATTGATATTGCATAGTTTAATTAGGAATATACATGGAATTATATAACTAATCGTACAATCAGTTTAAACTTAAAAGTCAAGCAACTAAAACTAAAGCTTTAGGCCTTCAATTTTGTAATGACTCATATTTTCAAGGACTTGGTATATATATATAACGAGTTACTCACACGTTTTTTTGGTTGTTATCTTTAGAGATCATGATTGTTTAAGGCCCCAAATTTCTACATTTTAAATAATCAAAATTTTTGACCCTCTTATGTTTATACTTTTAAGCTTACAAGTTGTAGAAAATCAAGACTAATATATGAAGCCTCGCAAATAAAATATGTTTTATAAACTTTGAATAAAGTTTGCACCGTAACTAAAGCAAAACATGATTCAAAGACTCTATCTAAACATGAATTAGATGATTTTGAGTTTCTGTTAGGAATGTTTATTTGGTATGACGTGTTGTTTGCACTCAATTTCGTTAGCAAAAACTTGCAATCAAAAGACATTTGTATTAGTGATGCTATTAAACAATTAGAAGGTCTTACGCTCCTCTTTAAAAAAACATAGAGATAACGGATTTAAGAATGCCTTAATTTTCGTCAAATAAATTGCTAAACAAATAAAAGTAAAACCTAATTTTGAAGAAAAACGAACTATAATGATGATATCGTTGACAATGAGATTATATAAAATCCCCTAAAAACATTTCTAAAGATGATTATTTCTTAAACATTGTAGATCATGCTATTTCAATACTTATATATGTTACAAAATTTAATTATTTCTTTTTAGTTATCTAAAGTTTCTGTTCCGGTGACAATTGTCACTATAGAAAGAATTTTTACAAAACTAAAGTTAGCTAAAAATTATCTAAGATCAAAAATGTCATAAGAATGATTAATTAGATTAGCTCGTTTATCGATTGTAATTGAATTTTAATACCACATTAAGTATAAAATCTGAATCAAGGATTTCACTTAAAAATAAACTAGTTTTTTTTATAAATAATTTTGCGACAAATAACTTTGATATAATAGCTTCGTTTGAAGCTTCGCTTTAAACTTCCGTAAAAATTGAGCTGCTCCGGATAACTTACATATGAACACTTTACTAAAGAGTAATGAATGAGATATGTTTTTCACTTAGGGGCTATATTCAGTTTCGACTTATAATTTAAATAGCATGCACAACAAATTTTGATTTTATTTACTTTTTCAAAGGAACTATATTCAGTTTCGACTTATAATTTAAATATAACATTCTTGAAAAGTTTATAAAATGTGTCATTTCTTCAAAAATAATGCATTTAAAGGGTAATGTGGTTATAAATTTAGATTGAAGTAGGTTGAAAATCTAGTTCATGGTCACTTGGGAAAATAACATAGCATTACTGTTACCTTTTTGGATTATGGACTATAAAAGTAAAAATCTTGTTGTTTATGCATGTGTATGTGCAATTGTAACGTTCTCTGATAGTTGAGCGATATGATTTCAAACAATCTCAATAAAAATTAAGCATAACAAAATCAATGGTTTAATACTTAAATCAGCCACATGTTTTTTTAAGTCAATCATGTTTTCTAGTATGTTGGGACCTATGTTTATGTTAGCTTTGTTGCGTCACTGCGTGACTATTTTTTTTTTGAACGGCAATATATTAAGAAAACTAGCAAGGAGCTAGATCACACAACTACAAGATAAGGATTTTTAAGCCAATCGTCTCAAGAAAACGCAACTTTACATCTAAAATTACACCAATAAAATAAAACAGAAACTAGATCATCAAAAATCGTCGCCTTTGTAAGACTCTTCTTCTCGAACAAGAGTTTATTACGAAATCTCCACATGGACCGCCACAATCCGTAAAACACACCCTCGAATATCTGTTTTAGATTGGATTGCATGCGAATCGAATCCAACCACAAAGCCCATTCTTCATATGTATTCACCTCTACATATTCGACATTCCACCAAGATAGAATTTTTGTCACAATTTGTCTAATCACGATGCACTTGAAAAACAAATGTTGAGTCGTCTCCACACCCGTATTGCACACTGGACATATAATGGACTCAATATCCATACCGCGACGAGATAGGTTAAATCTAGTAGGTAACGCGTCAATTTTAATTTTCCAAGCATTAATATTTACCTTAATTGGTACACATGTGACCCACCTGGTTTTCCCATTGAGATCCTGGAAAGTTTGTTGGTCAATGACTCTCCGCACAGATGCCACCAAAAATTCCCCATCCGACTCTAACGTCCACCTGAACCGATCAGCACACTGCACAAGGTTGATCGATTGCACGATCTGCAATAAAGAATTGAGCTGAGATTCTTCGATACCACCTCTTGCTCTTCTACGAAACGAAGTATCAAAACTTGGATCATTCAGCTTCATACTCACTGTCGCATTTTTACATGACTCCAACGCATATACTCTTGGGAACAAATGTTTGAGGACTCCACCATCATACCATCTTTCGTCCCAGAACAAAGTAGAAACACCATCCCCGATCTTCAATTTAATGAATTCAGACATATCAATTCCCCGACCCTTAAGAACTTTGATCTCATTAACTATCGAAGACCAGCAAGTCCTAACACCACCAGAAACACCTTCATCCATCCCACCATCACTGCCATATATAGCCTTAATTACTTTGGACCAGAGAGTGGACTTTTGAGAATGAAATCGCCATAACCATTTGATCATAAGCCCTCTATTAATAGCATATAAGCTTGACACCCCCAAACCCCCTTTATCTTTCGGGGTTAAAACTTTGCTCCACCGCACCCACGATGCTTTCCTGCTACCCGCTTCAATCCCATTAAAAAAACGACCACGAATTGATTCAAGGGATTTAAGAACATTTATAGAAACTTTATAAATAGACATATGAAATATAAGCATAGATCCTAAAACCGCTTTAAGGAGAGTAAATCTATCGCCAATAGAAAGCGTCTTCATTTTCCATATTTTCGAGCCATATCATTCATAACCTTCCCATTTTCGAGCCAAAATGAAGAGTAAGGTGCCACCTGTAAGTCTTTTGGATTTGTCATTTTTGTGATGAGATATTTGATATGACAAATTAAATCATGTTTCAATATTTATTTTTCTTTATGGCTAATTTTATTAGTGAATATTGTGACCGATACTTATTTTGTTTGATGTTAGGTTTAGTGATGACCACAACACTTAAAAGATGATGGATGTGTGACATGTTGAATAACGATCTAACGACGTAAGTGGTGAGTCTGGTGACCATGACGCAAAACTCTTAGGCTGGGCGCGTTGGCTCACGAAAAGACCCAGTGATACCCTCCCTCACGAGTGAGCTTCGATGTAGGTGAATTTGTGACGCGTGACTGGCCAAAAGCAGCTCACCATTGTGAGCTGCTTGCTTTTTGGTTTCCGTGCCAAGTTAATATTATTGATTTGGTTTGTTGTGTATGAGGTATTTTGTGAGATATATTTGTTTAAAGTGTATATTTAATTGACTACTAATGATGGCATGACTAATAAAGGTGAATTGTAAGAGGGAGTGAGCGAAAAAAATGAAGAGAAAAAACAGATGCGTCCAACGAGAAAATGTTTTTATCCTTTAACTGATTTTTTTTGAAATATCCGTTAACTAATAAAGGTAGCCTTAGCAAAGTCTTACTTTCACCGTAAACTGAAAAGACTAACATTTATGAAACTTTTTATATTTAAAAAGAACAATCAATTTAACTAAGAGGCTAATGTATCATAACACCGTCACATCAGCGCCACACCAGCTTTAACATTTTAACATCAACACATACAAAAATTCCATGCAATCATGGCACCCCATAACACCACCATTTTGGAACCCACCACACCAGCTTTAACATTTTAACATCAACACATACAAAAATTCCATGCAATCATGGCACCCCATAACACCACCATTTTGGAAGCCACCTTTTTTTTCTTTTCCAATTATTTAAACAAACTAAAACATTTCATTAATTTCATAAAATTATAACTACATTACTTAAAAAAACATGCGAAATTAATAAAACATACGAAATAAAAAAAACATAATCCCAGTTCAAGTTATATTTGTTTTTGGTGGTTGATGTAGAACGCGTCGTCCTTTAAAAAATCCTTCGTGCTAGTTGCGAGAAATTTCATCTCCTCCAAACGCATAAGCTTACGACCTTTCTCTTTAGAAACCTCATGTTTGAGACGAAATTCGGTTGACATATGCTCCGAGAATGGGTTTGAGGAGTTACTTCCTCCGGTGCTCGTCGTGGTATCGGATTTGCTTTTTTTGGAGGGACGGGTGGATTTGCCGAAGCCCGAGGGACGTGGTCTTGCATCTTCACCAAATAGCTCCTCGTGGCCTACCCAGGGGACGTCGCCTTCGGTTAAATCAACCAGGTCGAGCCCGTCCCATTTTGCATGGGATCTGAAGATTTCTCATGCGTCTTCTTGGACAAACGTGATTCCATTATTCTCGTCCCAATAAGTCACTCTAGCCCGTTTCAAAACATCCAAATCGTTATCTCCACTTTTTCCCAAACGTACGCTTCGTTTGAAAATAGCGTTGATCTTTTGGCAATTATGGTTCCACGTATACCATTTGCTTGTCAACATGTCTTTGTTATGTTTTTGGTAATTTTTCTGATTGAGCTCACTCAAAATCCTATACCAAAACGTTTCTCCCTTTTGTG
The DNA here is from genome assembly GCA_026074375.1 of Tanacetum coccineum. NCBI lineage: Eukaryota > Viridiplantae > Streptophyta > Magnoliopsida > Asterales > Asteraceae > Tanacetum > Tanacetum coccineum. The sequence goes on along the minus strand of BQNB010024013.1, from coordinate 9,005 downwards.
ATGCACCAATATTCTGATCCTCGGAAACGGCAACGTAACACGAAGCAAGTAACATTTCCTCGACGGGTTGCCAACATAAAGAAACCCCCGTCACGTCGGGATTCTTTTCGAAGACGGGTTCTTTGGATTTTCTGAGGCCCGCTTAAGTCGTCATTTGCTCGAAGGTGTGGACTCGGTAGTTGCTTGTGAGGATTGGGTTTGTGGTTGTTCTTGTTGCGGATATTGTGGCAGGTTTTGTTGTAGATTTTGGAATTCCATGTTTAACATGTGTTATTGTTGTTGTTGTTGTTGAAATTGTAGAAGTTGATGGGAGTTGGAGGGAAACCGTATTGGTTAGGGAAACCGAATTGGGGTGGGTTACCGGTTGGTGTCGAAGGGTTTGACGAAGAAGACGAGTTGGGGTTCGTCACACCAAGGAGGTTCAAGAAGCTCTCGTTTGGGAATCCCAACATTTTTTTTGATAGTGAAAGTCTATAAAAACTTGTGCTTGAGATTTGAATGTGTGTAAAAAAATGTATGGGTAAATGGGTATTTATATTGTGTTGTATGGGGTTTTTAAAAAACTATTTTTTTTTGAAATATAGTCGTTGGGTTTGAAAAAATTTGAACTTTTTTTTATTGTGGTGTTAAGCTCTACGTTGATAGAGCAGCTCCCGACATAACGCCGTTGGCCAAAAAGTGGGAGGGGGTATCGTAAGGCCCGGCAACGCCATGTCATATGGGCATAACGCCCGCCGACACGTTATGGTACGGTGGCCTCTAATATTTGATATAAAATTTGAATTTATATCGAGACACACAAGAGACATACATAAACACCTAGACTGACCAACCCAACTGGCACTTTTATGATTTACATCACGACAAAACTTTCTCTAAGATTTCCCTATGATTTTTCTTTTGTTCTTTCCTTATCAATTCTTTACTACATGCTTGCTCATTAATCATTATAAAAACATTAAACAATAACCATACTCTACACAAGTATTTGTAAACTTAGTACTATTTATATATATATACCCCTCGTATACACATATCTTTCCCACCCCATTTTCACTCTTGACAAAAATATTAAAATAACTAAAAATGGAAGATGCTTATGGTTCAGAATGTAGTAGTGGGTGTGAATCTGGTTGGACTTTGTATTTGGAACACTCAATGTATGATCATCATCCTTCACACCCTTATCAAAACCACAACAACAATGTAGATGATTGTAATGGTAAAAAATGGTCATTTTCACATGAGAATGATTTTGATGCTGATGATGAAGATATGTCAATGGTTTCAGATGCATCTTCTGGTCCACCACATTGTTTTCAAGAACAAGAAGATGATCAATGTTTCAACAACAATGGTAAAGGTGGTGTTTATACAAATGTGAAAAGACAAAAGAATATTATTCCTAAGGAACCAAAGTTACATAGAAAGGTTCAAAATTTGCCTTGTTTACTTGATGATACTGCTAGCTCACCCTTCTACAATTTCTCTAATGTAAGCACTTTTTTTTTCCCTTTCTGATTTATACTTTTTAGTTTTATTAATATATACAAATAATATAAGAGCTACACTTTTATTTATCACCTTTTAAAATTCTATGAATCTTCCAAAAAAGGTTTATAATGATATTGAAATCTTATTTTATTATTGCAGAACAATCTAATGGTGACAAAAAAGAAAACTAATTCCATGGAGAACAATGACATTATAGACTACTCACAGGGCTATTCTACAACCTATTTTGAGGTACTTTTTAGTAACAGATTATTGTATTATCATAATATTGATTGGCAACAAATAGTATGATGATTAAAACAATAAACTCTTGATGATTATGTAGGGGAAAAGTGCATACCAAGATCACTTTGGGTTTTTTCATCCTTCTGTTTCTGGCACTCAACTACAACAAAACCAGTTAAGTTCAATATAACATGTTCATGCAATATAATTTTTTTTTAAAGGCAATCTTTCTATCTCACAGATATATATATTTTACACATGCCTCCAGCGAGGCTTGAACCATAACCTTTTGGTTAGCTAACAAAATTTGTGTAACAATAGCTAACAAAATGTATAAATGGTAATAATGCACAGATGGTATGAAGGGAAGAGATGATGAACCAAAACTAGCTGGAGGAAATGAAAGCATGTTCCTTTTTTGTTTTTTAGATTTGATTTTGTTAGTTGGAATGAAAACAACCTGAGGAGAAAATATTACTTTTTGTAATCTAGGCAGTTATTTCTCCAGGTTGCAGATTTCAGATTGTTGTTGTAGAATTCTTTAATCTTTTATGAATGAATCAATGTTGTAAAGAGGCTTGTTTGCTATATGGACATGAACGAACTAAAAGGTTCACTTGTTCGACGACCTAGAATGGTCTATTTGGTTTTCGGGTTGATTGTAAGCAATCCGAAATACCCCATATGGTTCTTGGATTCTCACGTGCTTATCGCTAGACGTACAAACAATACTAGAATTAAAATCATTTTTCGAATAACTTTCTAGTTATATAATTCAACATTTAACATAATTAGGCTTACATACTTTTACTCTGGAATGGTTAGATCTTGAAGAAAAATCTACAAATAAGTCAGATAAGGTATAGACAATGATTGAACTAATTAGAACCACATCTGAGATTAACATGTACCTTGGATGCTTGTGCTAAATGTTATTTTCATGATATTGTTTTGATTTGAAAATTCATTGAACATGATTTAATAATGCATCAAACAGCTAGTATATTATTTTCACTACATGAGGTACAAATTTGGTAGGACTCAATAAAACACTGGGAAGAGACTTTTTCACTTTTTGTCTCTAATATTGACTAGGTTTAATGTCTCTTAATGTCCAGACAGAACTATGATAAAGAAAAGAAAAAAAAATCAAGATCTGCATTCAATTCTATGTGAGTTTCAAGTCCTCAAAACTTATTTAAAGAAGTGCTTCTTTAACTTAAAAAAAAAAAGGATTTTTGTGCATAAGAGATATAGATTCAAAGGTATTTTAGACTTGCGATAATGGCAAAAGTCCAAGAGTGACGTTGTTTCTAACCCGACCATGTTTGCTCTTATCCAATCTAAGCGCGTAACACTTTGGATATATAGCTTTACCTCGTGTAAAAGGCCGGCCAACCATAGTGGTATTGTTACCGCGGTAGAATTTACCTTAAGGGAGGTTTATCAGTATAATATGGTCCTATTGGGATAAGATCGAATAAGCAATGTCACAAGAAAGAGTCGAGAGTATTTCACATGCTTCTTGATGACACTCTTACAAAAAGTCACCAAGTTGTAATTATTGCTAAAAAAGCTGTGACTTATTTACTTATTATCTTGAAAAACACATCATCTTGATAAAGACCTAAGATCATGCTTGATCCAATGGAACATGCTCATAATTTATCTCATTATTGGAAGTATCTCATTTGTCAATACCTAGCAATTTTCAACTTCATTATTCAAATTTGTTAGCTTAGAATCTTCCATTGACCTTTTGTCAAGTTTATCTCATTTCTTTATTAATCTTCAAATGAAACCAATTTTTTTTTTAATGTCTAGCTATGTATCTTGAACATATACTGTATTATCCTTTATTAGATCCATCCCGCACGTACCCTTGTCGCGCAACCATGAACGATATGAAGTTGTTGCACGTTGGGTCGTGATTACGAGCATACAATTGGTTCATTGCACACAACAATGGTTGCTAGATAAGAATCCAAAAGAGTATGGGAAAAAACATTCTTGTCTTACCAACTACCTTCCAAAAACATTTGCTTCAATCCCTGTGACACTTCATTAAAACTGGTACCATATCACTACTACCAATGCATAAATTCACCTACAAGTGTTCCCAAGTTTTGTAACATTAGTAAGTTTGCCCATCACACCAAATGTTAATGCATGGCTTCCATTCCCTTATCTCTGACCATATAAAGATTAAGCTAAAGACAATTGAAAAGCCCTACTCAGGACCACAACCATGTGGTCTAGATCAGAATTCATCAAGAAAATATGTACTAGTATTGCCTGTACTACCAGTACAAAGATTTAGTGTTGCACATGATCTTATGCAACTTTCACTTCACTAGTTCACTCACTTTTAACTATTCTATAAGCTTAATATAGAAAATGCACATCTAGAGTAATAATATGTACTATTTGTTACTTCAGCAGGAACTGGAAAGGCCTAGACGAACGACAACGTGTCCGATTATATTGTATACGAAAGGAAGTAACGTGCACTATAACAACAAATTGAGCAAAGGGAAAAGGGGAAATGAATTCACATGTCCACTTGATTATTCATATCAAAAATGGTGAAATATCACAACTTGTGATATTTGAGATCTAGAAAATTATACTGAAAATACACAAACCCCATATGACAACAGCTAGCCAGGGCCGGCTTTGAAGGTGTGCAAGGTGGGCGACCGCACAGGGCCCCAAAATTTTTAGGGGCACCAAAATTTATCCCGTTAACAATTATATGGATTATTTCTTTTAAACGATGATACTTTATATATAACGTTTCTTATCGCAGGGCCTCATTATGTAATTTCGTTCAAGGCCTTTAAAAATTTCATAAATTTAAAGACGGCTCTGCAGCTGGCTCCCATAGGAGTTAGGGTTCATGGCATATAATCACTACAAGAAAAAGGGGCTTTAGTGACAAAAATTGAGTGACGACTTTCTTTTTTGGTCACTATTTAGTGACGATATAATTTATGGTCATTATTTTACGTCACTGATAAAAAGGTAGTGACGAAACTTATAAATGGTCACTATGTAGTCACTAAATTACAGTATAGACATTTTTTAGAGGTGGAAAAATGGGGGCCGGGCGCGTTCGGGAAACGGGTCAAACGGTCTCGGGTCAAACGAGGAAATAGTTCAAATTTTTGGTTTTCAAACGTTTTTATACGTTTTTGTTGGTTTTTTTACGTTTTTCAACGTTTCGTACGTTTTCGCACGCTATCGCTCGTTTTCACACGTTTTCTACGTTCTTGTACGTTTTTTTTACGTTTTTGAACATTTCGTATGCTTTTGTACGTTTTTATACGTTTTGTACATTTTCATACTGTTTTTACGTTTTTATACGTTTGTTTAATTTTTTTATAAAAAATAACTTTACCCCCTGCATTACATTACTTTTTACTTGTAAGTAATTTTATTCTAAAGTTCACCTATTAAAAAAAAAATTTTAAAAATTATCCAACCGAGTTTTATTTACAGAATTCACCCAAAATCCCTAATAAACTTATACACTAAAAAAATTCACCATTATCAACCCCCAAATCATTCACCCAAATCATTCACCCAAATCAACCCCCAAATCCTCATAATCAGTTGCACCAAAATCACCATTATCTACCACCGATTCACAACGACAACTTCCACCACCAACCGCCGCATACACCGGCGGCTTCACCACGGCACTCAACCAACTTTCTCAATCGAAAAGGTATCTTCATCAATTAAGTTTCATAATTGTTATATAGCTTGATTATCATATATATCTCATTTTATTATGATTTTGATAGTGGTCTGATAAAATGATTTAAGCAATGTTTGTTTAATACGTGTGCATTTTTTAGTGTGTGCGCAAGTGTTTGATAAAATGCTTCAGTGAAAGCATTAGTAGTTGTGGCCCAAGTGTTTGATAAAATGCTTAAAGGAAACATTATGTGTTGACTGGATCGATGTGCTTTCAGGTGGAATTAGGTCGTAATTTTGTTCGGATTTGAAGTTGCGGTTAAGTGATTCGAACTCGTTAATGGTTGTTAGCAGCCGGGACTTTCCACATCGTTAGCCGATTTATAAAGCTGTAAGTTCACATCTTGTATTGGTATGTGCTTCTGGAGGTGTTCGTATACTTATGGTACAAAAGTGTTACATGATAATCACATTTACACTATTCAAGTAATCAAAACCTGAAGCACTAGAAATGTATATTACTAATGTAGGTGAAAGCCGTATGTTGAGGTCGATATTGGCGGGTCAATCAACTTTCTTAAGCCCTGAAGTGTTTTTAGATAATAATGTCAAAAGTGGCCACACGGAAAGCTAAGCAGAGATGCAATTTCAAAGGTTTGTTATTTTATTTGTGAGTTTTAGTTCTCAACATTGTCTTAGTTATATTTGTAGCGCTTGATTAAGCTTGTTATGACATAAAACTGAAATATTAATCAGCTCTCATGTGACCTTCATAGATTTAGTGTTTGTGTTAACTCCAGATAACATAAATTGCTCTCATCACTACTAGAGATTTTGAAATAGAGCCCGGTTTTAATAGAAAATGGGCTTTAAAAAGAGTTTGTGTTGTATAAGAGGGCATAAAGCCATGTTTTCATTTATAAAACCGGGCTTTATGTTAAAAAAGTTAGAGCCATGTTTTGTCGCACCAAACCGGGCTCTATTCCTCGTATATAGAGCCATGTTTCCTTTACAAAACCGGGCTTTTTGTGAAACAACGTTAAAACCTAAGTTTTCCAGCACAACTATGAACAAAGTTGTACCAGTGTAATGTAGACCCGATAATAACAAGCATACTACTAAACGTACCGGTAATCAGATTTCTCACATGACATATCAGTAGTGTTTACTCAAGTTTTCTATATAATACTGAACACACACTTTATATGATACAGGGCTTGAGAAAAAACGCTCCCCGAGGATGGAAGTTGTTGAATCTAGAGTATCTCCTGCAAATAGAGTTTACCTGGGATTAGTATAAGTGATATACGAGTTGAAGTTGATAATACAACGTAAGGCTATTTCTCCAACTACTAATGATTGTTAGTTTGTTACTAGAGCCTGTAGGGGACATAATGGACCAACCACATAACAGGTCAAAATGGGTCTTAATAATTGGGGTGCCGATTTGTGCAGGGTTCCGGTTGACCCACATATCAGTCAACGTGTGGGAAAAGCCGAAAAGGGTTTGGGGTCTTCAAATACCGAAAACTACAGTGACAAATATATATCTAAATCATTGAAATAAATAGGAACTTACGAGGTTGTACACAATAAAAATTATGTTTTTTTCTAACTTTCAACCCCTTTAGCCCGTTCATATTCTAACTAAATTTCTGCAATTTTAAACAGTTAAAGACCCATTTACAAGCATATAGGCAAAACTCGACACTTTTAGTTGTGGCCTGCTACAAGCCATAGATGTTTATATATTATCTTTTAAATTCCTAATGAATGCTGTCAAATATTTGTTGATAGCTGTGCAAACTACCAAAGGGAGGAATACAGCCTACTCTTTAAGTGATCGCACCAGCTCGTCATATTACAAAAGGGATGTTATTGAAGAACCGTTTGAAATCACATAGCCACTACCCTTCAACGTGAACCCTGATTCTGTTTCAGCTGAATTTTGGTAAGTCAGCACCATCAGTTTATCCCTCGGGTCAGCATTTGTTCTTGTTCTAATTTCCGCTACTTTTTAAAAATAATTGGCGTGCTGACCCAAGGAAGCTCTTACTTATGGGCATTATATCTTACTATGTGTTTACCAAGGTTCTTTGGCTTTGCACTAATCAGGAAGCTCGCAATATTGAAGATTTTCATTTGACAGTGCTATATTCTGTACATTCTGGGTAAAAATAGCAGTGAGGAGCAAGATCTGAATGATGTTCCTGCCGATGATGAGTATGACATAGAAGACATGATGGATTCTTTGTCAACCGCGGGAAGTTAGAGCACAAACTGTTCAATTGCAGTCTGTCGAAGGTATGAAAGTGGTGTGCCAGGAATTTGAAGCCATAAGTAAAGACCCTGAGGTCCATTTAGTAGACGATCTAATCAAAGATGCTGACAGGCTTGTGTCTTGTTTAGCTGCTAAGGTACTTCAGTTGTTGTCTCATTTCATTCACTTGAATTTCAGTCTTCATAATTTTTATTTACGTATATATATTTTCCAGGTTGCAAAGACGTTTGACATTAGCCTGATGGGTGCATCTTCAAGGTCTTGTAAATATGTCCTCAACACACGTATGCAGGTGATTCACTGTATTCTTTGGGATGCTGTTTTTTATCAGCATGCTTTAAAGTTATAGTGCTTCAAGTAGAGTTTCTCATGCTAAAAGATTGTATTTTTTTGTTAATTGCAGGCATTTCAGAATAAACGGTTTGCTCATGCTGTCAACCAGAGAACGCTTGACAATTTAATTACAGAGCTTTTGCTTTGGTCTTTAGATGAAAGGGTTCCAAGGATGGATGACGGCAGTCAACTTCTCAAAGCACTAAATGTTTTAATGCTCAAGATATTGGTGAGCTTAGCCCCTAAACTCATCTACATATAATTTTTATTGCTTTCAGTTCATTGTATTGACTTTTTCATCCAACACAGGACAACGCCGAGCGTACGTCGTCATGTGTAGTAATAATCTGTCTTTTAAAACCACTTGACCCTTCTAGATGGTCGTCTCCACCATCGAACGAATCTTTTGCCACAAGAAATATGAAGTTTTCAAATTTGGTTGTAAAATGCTTGATCAAACTTACAAAGGATCTTCAAAGTACCATATACGAGGTTGACCTTGATCGCATTCTCCAATGCATTCATTTATATCTGCAAGAACTCGGGATTGAGGAAATCAGGAGGAGGTATGTATAATACTTTTTGATATCTTAATTTGCTATATGTAGGTTTGAATTCTTACCTTTTTCTAATATGTTTCTGCAACTACTATGAGCAAATTTATAGAGTGGGGGCAATAGCAAATGACTTGCATATGGTCAAAGCTTCGTGGCACTGCAATTAAAGGTCATCTTTCTATGGTTCCAATAGATATGGAAACCCAACCTATAATACTTGTCTACATCGACGTTAATCTTCACGTATTATATTCTTTAGTAGATTACATGATTAACACATACAATATGTGTTGAACACTTGTATTAATTGTATTTCTTTTTATTTCAGTAAGTGTATTTAATCACAATGATAACTTAAACTGTAATTTTTTCTATCAGGTTGACATATCTTC
>BQNB010024012.1:43506-61187 GCA_026074375.1 Tanacetum coccineum | reverse complement strand
GTAGGCTCCGCTGTGAAACGCGAGATTAAACATTTACGTGTAAAGATCTAATCTAAAAGTAGTCTTTAAGGACGAATTGCGTAATTTGAGCTAAAACGTAAGGATTATTTAGGTACATATTTTTATTTTCACAAAATATAAAAGTATAGGGATGCTTTTTTGCAAGAATATGTAAACTACGAGGACCAATTATATATATTTTGATTACGTGTTGTCTTTTGATCATCTCCAATTAGTCTTTTGATCATCTCCAATTAGGGGTGGCAATTATGTTAAAAAAAAAAAATAGGGGTGGCAATTTCTGATCCGACACGAAAAACGATTTGAAACAAACACGAAAATTAACATGTTCGGGTTGAGTCTAAATAGATTCCGGGTCGGGTTTGGGTCGACCTATCTAACCCGTGTATTAAACACATCAGGTTGTGGTTTGGAATGAATTAAGCGGGTCGATCCGCCAACCCTTTTAAGATTTTTTTCGTAAATTAAATATTATTTATATTTTAATATACGGGTTAAATGGGTTAAACGAGTCTATCCGCAAACAATTTAACATGTTTAACCATGTAATGTGCTAACTTTTGTATCTAAAACAGGTTAAATGGGTCGACCCGAATGGTTTTAGGGATATATTGGAAGGGGTCTTTTACGTTATGTGGTGGGTGATATGGAAGTATCGTAATCAGTCATTGTTTGGTTCATCTCAGCCGCGTATGGATATGCTATTTGATGAGATTGTTTTACTCTCTTTTACTTGGTGCTCCAATAGGTGTAAAAACAATTTTGAAAAAAAAAATCGAAAAAAAATTTCCTCGAAAGTATATTCGTGTCACCGTCTATTGAAAGATAAAAAAATACTTGTCGCGATGGGTCTTTTTTGTCGTGAGTGACGATTTACCGTTGTAAGATATTTTATTTTAAAAAAAGAGGTGGAAAATAATTTTTTATTTTGATGAAAAAATGAGTGATACAGTAATTGGTTCCTTGGTTGTCTATGACAAAATGTTGAACTACATTATCTTAACTCTCTCCAATTAGAGGGTCAATTATGTAAAAAAAAAAAAGGGTGGCAAATTTCTGATCCCGACTTGAAACAAACACGAAAATTAACAAGTTCGGGTTGAGTCCTAAATATAATTCGGTCGGTTTGGGTCGACCTATCTAACCCGTTTATTAAACACGTCAGGCTGGGGTTTGGAATGAATTAAGCGGGTCGATCCGCCAACCCGTTTAAGATTTTTTTCGTAAATTAAATATTATTTATATTTTAATATACGGGTTAAATGGGTTAAACGAGTCTACCCGCAAACCATTTAACCTGTTTAACCATGTAGTGTGCTAACTTTTATATCTAAAACAGGTTAAATGGGTCGACCCGAAACCCGTTTAACCTATACAACCCGTGTAACCTATTTAACCCGCCAACCCAAGTATATATACATGTTAAATGGGTCAAGTTCGGGTAATATGTAAACAAGTTAGGTTGATACAACTGACTGGATTATTTAAATGAGTCAGGTTTAGATTGGGGTTTTCTAACCCATCAACCTGTCAATCCGAACCTATCAACCCGAACCCGAACCCGAACCCGACCCGAATCACCACCCATTTCTCCAATGTTGACATTAAATGTGCATTTTGCATTAATATAATAAAAAAAAATATACAAAATATATCCTCTAATGTTAGCATTAAGTTTAGCGGTATCTTATATTGTTGTGAATAATAAACAAGTAAAATACACCAAATATAGTGTAACAATATTTATTGCACTAAACAATATTTACCTTATTTAAATTTCAATACTTTGGTTAAATATTCAACTTTTTGATATTTTATATGATATTCAACTAAAAATATAAAAATTAATTTATAAAAAGTATATATTCATAAGTTTATAGTTTATACTCCGTAGTTTATAGTTAATATCCTGCTGTTCAAAAAAAATAAGTTTATAGTTAATACCATCAAAACGAATCCACTCTTGATGTATATTATTATCAAAAAAAATAAGTTTATAGTTAATACCATCAAAAAAAAATTAATTTATAAAAAAAAATTAGCCTTACCGTGGGGACGGACCCCACGATTAGACTCCGGCGTGAGAGTAAGTATTCATATTGTCAGAGTATGTGTCAGAGAGAATAAGAATAATTGTGTACCTTTTGGGGTGTATTGTGTTCCCTATTTATAGGTGTCTAGTACTAGGGTTTCCTAGTATTTCGGTTACTTTAGTAGTGACCGGAGTGGGTCCCTTGTCGGGCAAGGATCCGCGACAATCGTGTTGAACGGACGTAGATGTTCTCCGCGGACGGATCGTCCTATAGGTGGATCCGCGGACGGATTGTCTATAACTGGATCCGCGGACGGATCACTGGGTTCGAGCTGAGGCTAACGCGAGATTGGGCTTTACTACGGCCCGTTATTGACAGGTTGAGCTAAAAAGCCCAAGTGATAATGTGACCCAAGCCCAGAGGCTTGGTACACCCATTATACGTCATCAGATATAATTATGTAAAATGTCAACCGAGCAGAACCGAACTAGATCACTGATTTTCGGTTCAATTCGATTCGGTTTAAAAAAAAAAAATTTAACCCAACTTTGGAACCGACTTTTATATTTCCACCAGACTTGGGATTAATTTTAGCATACAGCCCATTAGCCTAATGAAAAGAGTTGAAAATGTAGTAGAAATAGTTAGGGAGATGATTTGGGCGGATAATTTCCCCAAATTAATTTAAACCCCATCCATCATCATCCGACGAAAAGAGGGAAGAAGAAGCGGGAAATGGAGAAAGAAAAAGAGCAGCTTTTGGCAATGGGTTTCTCCGACGAATTAATCGCCCAAGCCCTGTCAGCCACCGGTGGAAATTCACTCTCCGATGCCACTGAATGGATTCTCTTTCACCAAAACAAACCATCTTCAATTTCATTTCCCCCTAATAATAATACTCCAATTACATCTCCCACCACTCAACCCAAAATCAACCGCTTCTTCTCTTTCGACAACAAAAAAACTAAATCACCCGACAATCCCAAACAACCTCAACCTCAACAAAAACCCCAACAACAACCTCAACCTCAACAAGAACAACAACAATCAATTAGTAGTAAAAAACGAAAACAACCTTCTCGAAGCGAAAAGCCGCTATCAGAGCGAATGCGTCCCCACACAATCAACGACATAATAGGACAAGACCATCTCCTCTCCGACAAATCGTCTTTCCTTCGATCAGCTATCGAAGCCAATCGCCTGCCTTCTTTTATCCTATGGGGCCCACCTGGTACTGGTAAGACTTCTATCGGTCGCGCCATTGTTAATTCGTGCTCTTTAAGTTCCTCGTATCGGTTTGTTTCTCTGTCTGCTGTTACTGCTGGTGTTAAGGATGTTAGGGACGTTGTAGACGAGGCGAGGAGAATTAAGAAAACTAGTATTAATAGTATGAGGACTGTCTTGTTTGTTGATGAGGTTCATAGGTTTAATAAGTCGCAGTTGGATTCTTTTTTGCCGGTTATTGAGGATGGGAGTATTGTGTTTATTGGTGCTACTACTGAGAACCCCTCGTTTCATTTGATTACGCCTTTGTTGTCTCGTTGTAGAGTGCTTACGCTTAATTTGCTTGAACCCGTGCATATTGCTGCTATTCTAAGGCGTGCTAGTGATGATCGTGACAATGGGCTGGTTTGTAGTTTAGGGTTTATGCCGAAAGAGATTCAAGTTTGTGATGAGGTTGTTGAGTATTTGTCGCAGCATTGTGATGGAGATGCACGTGTGGCGCTTAATGCTTTAGAAATCTCGGCTATTACTGCTGCTGCACGCTTAGGTTACAATGGAAATGTATCGGATTTGGATACAAGTGTTGATGCTATTATAAGTGTGATTGTAGATGATGCAAAACAAGCGTTGCAAAGTAAGCATCTTTCTTATGACAAAGACGGGGAACAGCATTACAATCTTATAAGTGCATTACATAAGTCGATGAGAGGAAGTGATGCAAATGCATCGATTTATTGGCTGGCAAGGATGTTGGAAGGTGGAGAACAGCCACTTTACATTGCACGCCGACTTATACAGTTTTCAAGTGAAGATGTTGGAATGGCTGACCCTTTAGCTCTCCCGCAGGCTGTTTCTTGTTATCAGGCGTGCCATTTTCTCGGTATGCCAGAGTGCAGCGTTAACTTAGCACAGTGTGTTGTCTATTTAGCGCTTGCTCCAAAATCGATAGCTGTGTACAGAGCATTACAGGCTGCCACGAAGGCTGTGAAAGATTCAGTTGGGCAAAATGAGGGTGTGCCTTTGCATCTGAGAAATGCGCCTACTAAGTTGATGAAAGAGTTAGGGTATGCGAAAGGTTATATCTATACTCCCGATAATCCTTCTGCTGTCCAGTCATTTCTCCCACCTTCCCTTCAAGGTTCTAAGTTCCTCGATTGGCCTGCTGCAGATATATAGATAAGCTGAATCAAGTCTCAATAGATTGGCGGATGTGGGAGGTCGTAAGTCTCAAGTAACCTAGACAGCAGTTAGATTAGATGACATTTCCTTATGATATGCGGATATGCTTTTGTTTCTTCTTTTGTGAATGATGTTTTGTTTGAAGCTGGAAATGACTAATCTCTTTTTTGATAACTGCATGTAAAGAAATACAATGGCTGATTGAAATGGAAGTGAAATGTTCTTCGTCTTGGTATTTATATATTTTTAGCTGATGAGGGATGTGATATTACCTTTATACATGTGCCTATCGATATTAACTTTTAGAATCTTGTTTTTTTTTTTGTTATTGATGCATAGCAAGATAATTTCTATCTAACTAACCAGATTACTGGATAGAGTTCCAATTGAATATGTTGTTACTACTTTTAGATTTTATTCACACATGATTTTTAGTTCCATTTGTGACATGAAACATATATGATGGTCTTTGGTGTCTATGATAAAACTTATGTCAGATTTTTACTTATGATAAAACTTATACGTAGACTAGCTCATAACCCGTGTTCAACACGGGCAGTATAAGAAAATAAGTTAAGTTAATTTTAATACAGTTATCAAATTATTACTCTTGTTTGCAATAACCATTTACCAACCCCTAGTAAAGAGTACCGAAACCTAACTATTAAATCAAACTGAAACCTTGTAATCTTGTTTGCTGTACCCATATGCGGAGGAAACAGTATTGATACCAAACTGAAACCTTGTAATCTTGGAGACAAAAAGTGCCCATACCCCATGCTTACCCTCCCGTTTAGTCCTCAATCGTCCACCTATTTACCAAATTACAGTTGCATTTGTTTTTTTTTTTGCTGAGGTTGACCACATGTAACTTGTAGATGAAAGTAAAGATGCTGGCAATTTTCCTGCCAGTAGTATGTCTGTTTTCTGGTTTGCTAGATTTACTTAGTCCTGCTTCACTCATTAGTATGTGGGCATGCACTTATTTTCGGATTGTCATGGCCTTTTTTGGTATCACTAAATAGGTAGTAGTCTAGTCTCTAGTCTTTTGTGTGATTTTTATAACTGTTCTGCATAAAATTGTTTGTTTCTGTGTGCTCATGGAGGAGGTGGCGGAAAGCTAGCTTAATTGCATATCATGTTTGTTCTATACTTCATTTCTAATATTTGTTTTCTGGGTGAGTTCAATATGGGCTATTTCCTTGTTTAATAACTTTGGGCGAGTAGAAGACGAGGCATGACAATCTGAAAAAAACAGACTCGGGTGCCGATTCAAGATGGTATTGGCAGAAGGTAGCATTACTTTGCATGTGTGCTTGGCGTAGGTTGATCTGAAGGAAGCTTTCACTCCTTAATTTTAGTGTCTTCTTATTTGTTCTGTTTCATTCACTAAGATTTTACGATACAGTTTCGACATTGCGTACAACTGTTATGAATGTTCTATATCAAGAATAAGCAGGTTATGATCTTGATGAATTCTAATGCATTGTAATAGTGGTTCCCTGATGAATACGGCCTATATACTCACACAAGGGCAGTTTGTGGTGGATCCTTGTGATCTGTGGTGATTGATATCGCTAACGGAACTGGTCAAATTCTGAGCATGTTAAGAAAATCTTTTTAAGAATAAATTTAATTCAATTTGATCGTGAGCCGTTTGGATTTGATTAATATAAGCAACGATAAAGAAGTATAGAAACACTGTGTACTTAGCATTACTCCATGCGTGAGCCGGGTTAGGTTTGATTAATATAAGCAACATAAGTAGCTTGAAACACTGTGTTCTTAGCATTAATCTATTCGTACCCCTTTTAGTTTTTTGGTTTTTTTTTTTTTAATTTTTTAATTTTTGTTTATATTATAAAACAGTGAAAAGCAGAATGCGGAACAAAATATATAAAGTTTAACAAGTCAAAAGTATTAAACTGTCAAAAAATACGAAACATAAACTGATCAAAAACTGTGTTGTACCGTAAACGAGACGACAAAATGATGGTGCAAGTGGTTAAAAGTACAAAACATGCTGAGGGGTATCAATAGCAGCACCCTATTAGGACCCCTTAAATCACCATGGGGTAAGTTATTAATACCCCCTAAAACACCACTTGTACCCCTCGTTTTTTGCTTTTCTTTATTTTTATAATTGTTTACATTATAAAACTGTGAAACGTGCGGAACGATAAATATAAAGTTTGTCAAGTCAAAAGTATTGAACTGTCAAAAAATACGTAACAGATCCTGATAAAAACTACATTGTACTGTAAACAGAGAGGACAAAAGGAATCTTTAATACATTTTTGGTACTTTTCAGTGGCCAGGGGGTACCAATAGTAGTACCCAATCACCATTTGTACCCCTTGGCCCACTATGTTTTGCATTGTTATATTTTTGTTGTCTTTTTTTATTTTCTTTTTTTCCCTTTAATTTTTTTCTTTTAGCATTTATCATTAGGCAGTGTAATCGAGTCAAGCTGAGGTCGAGCTTGACAGAGCTTGAGCTTGGCTCGAAAAGTATAAGCTAGGCTTGATAGCTTGACGAGCTTTAATCGTCTAAGCTTGAGCTCAAGAGTAAATAACTTATACAGAACATTCGAGAAAAATAAACATTCAATTCGATAGCTAAATTCATGAAAATACACAATGAGCACAAGAGTAAATAACTTATACAGAACATTCGAGAAAAATAAGGTTTAAATTTGTCTTCTAACAAATTTTCCTTCAAGGTAAACTTTCGTGATCTTATCTTTCTTGAGACAATTCTTGGTAAATTAGGCGAAGTCAATAACTGAACTCATCACATTACTAAACATAAGTGGGTCTTTCTCAGCATTTACCATTTCATTAAACCAAGTCTGTTCAGGGGCATCATCAGCAGTTGGTTCCTTGTGCCATTCTGGATCAGGAGATTCAGGTCTTTCAACAACAACCTTTTTGAACCAAGTCGATTTATCACGTGTAGGAACACTAGCACCGGCTTGAGCTGGATCTTCAACATCATCTTCGACAAATTCTCCAACATCCATTTCAACATCGTGTACAGTTTTTTCTGCATTCACAAATTTATTAGTTTTGCATGACTTGGATGGAGATTTACCTTTCTTTGATGAGCCAGCTTGATCTTTTTCTTTCTTTAAAGACTCATAATCCTTTTGCTTTCTCTTCTTCTTCTCCTTTTGCAAATCTGCGAAAGGATCTTGATCATTATCATCTCGACGTCTCTTCTTTAGAGTAGATTGATCTTTAAGCTGTTTATCCATGTCATCCTCATCAACTAGTAATGATTGCACAAAAGCATCATACAGGGGTCTATGGGCTGGATGTGTGTCGTATGACTTGGATTTCATCATAAGTTTTAACAACTTGTCTTTCTGATCATATTCCTCGAGAGAAGCTTCATCAAATGGTGTTGTGGAGAACTTTGGTATGCTTTGTTAGGCAGCCTTTTCTTGTTTTATTTTACAGAAGTCAGGAACATCTTTCGGTAAGACATTCTTCTTGATATGTGCTTGAACGAACTTCTCTATTGCTTCTTGAATATTAAATTTAGACATTGCTTCAACCTTCTTCTCAAGTCTAGTGAGTCTGTTATCTAGAACATCAGTATTGACTTGTGTTTCAGGTTTCTTAGACTTCTTGAGGATTCGTTTTGTTTTGCTTCGTTTTGGTTATGTTTGTGGTGGTTGTTTTGGTGAAAGTGTTGTTGTTTCAGGAATGAGTGTCACAGTTGTATCAACTAATGGAGGTCTTTAGTCAGCCAGGTTCTCTTGACGAACTGGAACCTCCACCATTGACTGTACTTCAGGTTCCACAGGTTCTTTCAATGCATCGGTTAGTGAAACATCATGATTATCATTGAGAAACTGATTACCGTATTCAGCAGATGATAATGTTAGACTAGAGCTGAGAATTTGTTCTGCAGGTTTCTCAGCTTGTGGCTTAGGTACACTGTCTTTAGCTTGTACCTTTTCAGATTGCTCATCCATAGCTTGATCTTCTCCTGCTTGTTCATCTACAAGCTTCTCTTCTGCAGCTTTGTCTTCCTCAGCTTTCTCAATTTTCTCTATGTCATCCGCTTCAGATCTTTCATCATCACTTGAGATGTCTTCAATTTTATCATTAGACTCTGAACTTGAACTGCTAGAGCTTCCCCTTGGCTTATCGGGAACCACTGGAGACACACCAGATCCTTCATTTGGGCCTTTATGACTTAGCCCATCAGGAACCTCTGGAGTCACACCAGATCCTTCACCTGAGCCTTTGGGACGTTGTTGAAGAATGAAATCATCTTTGTTTGCTTTTCTCGCTTTCTTCATATTTAACTTGAATTGTGCAGCAACAGATAGTATTTCAATTCCTTTCATCTTCGATGAGTGATCCAAGTTTTCTTCATCTGATTCCCTATGGGCTTCTCTCCCAATGACTACACCAGTTTGTCTTCTTCTGATCAATGGAGTTTCTTCATCTTCTTCAGTCTCTTCTGAATCTATAGGTTCTACGACCTCTTCCGATTGACCAAAGTGCTCGATGACTGTCTCTGTACTTTTTTTCTTTGGAACTCGTACAGTTTCAATCTTCTCCACAACTACTTCAACACCTTACTTAGTCAGCAACCCTATTCCTCCACCTTTTGGTTTTCCTCCCTTAGACTTTGCCAGATATTCAGAATAATCAGCAGAAGTCTTGATTTAATCATTCAACATCACCATTGGAATAGCCATTCCAAAAACTGGCTCTCTTGCTCCCTTGTTTGTAAACTTCAGATTTCCAATAGGTGTATCAAGCTTAATGATATGCTGGTATGAGTGAGGTCTCTTAGATATGTGGTTGATATGTGTGATGATGAGCTTTGTGAATCTTGGAAAGGGTAGCAACTCCTTCTTTTTGGGATTTATTTTCCTGTTCTCAATCTGAAACATGAAGTCTTCCCAGATCAATTCAGCATAGTCAACATTTGACATTATAACCATTCCCCAAAGAACTCATAGCAAAGCTAGTCGGGGTCTGTCAAATCCATAAGCCTTTCCAGTTAAGCACTTGTTGATCATTGTCATGAAGGTTCTCCAAGGTTGGTACATGTTGTTGATAGCCAAATAAGATATTCTAGTGAGAGATCCAGAGTATCCAAGCTTGTTGATGAAGGAGATAATTTCTTTTTCAGAAGGAGGTTTAACGATTGGATGATCAGAATCTTTGGGAGTTATTTGTAAAGCTTCACGGAGCAAGTTTGCATTCACTTCAAAAATCTGATCATTTATAGTGAAGAAGTAGGTCTTGGCTGTTAGGTCAAAAGTAACTGTGTGCCAGAACTGTTAGGATTTTACAACTAGTAAACCATTTACTACGAGTACGCAGCGGATTGGATCTAGTTTGATATTAAAAATTAACACACAAATATAGTAAGAAACACTAACAGTTATGTTTAATGACAATAGTCAATAAACGAGAATCTTGATCTTAGTAATTAAGTTACCACCTCTAGGGTTGCTCACACAACACGTCAAACAAATATGCCAAGATGCTAGTCTTTACTTCACGTCTCTCAAACACCAAGTGTATAATACTTTGTTTCTTGGATCGAAATCACAAACACTCTTTTGTAGGTAGAATCTAATATCAGTAAACCCTAGTTAGGGTTTTACCGAAATCGATAAAGGAGATAACCAAGAAACCGAAACCCTTATTTAGGGTTTTGTAGTCATCGAGCTAGGAGGACAGTAAACCAAAAAACCCTTGATTGGGTTAATAGATTGTTGAACTAGTGGAGATCAAACTGCACTGAAAACCCTTTACGGTTTTAACCGAAAATTGTAAAGAAGGAAAAACAAGAACCGAAAAACCCTAATTCGGTTTCCATTTTTTGTTAACTTTGAGAACTAGTAAACCGTAACTTGAAGCTGATGTAATCGATCTTGTGGGATACCAAATCGCACCAATAAACCTTTAGGGTTTAATCGAATATGCTTGAAGAAGGAAAGAACCGAAAATCCCTTTTAGGGATTAACCGAATTCAGTTCTTAGAGAAAGAGGGATCGCCGAAACTCTTTAGGTGGTTTTAGGGTTTTTTTAGAATGAATAATAATAATAAGGCTAGGTGTAGGTGTTTATATAGGTACCTAAACCTAATCCTTGGTGAACAAGGAAACCTCATTCTTTCCTTTTTCCTCCCTTCCTAAACCGGCCCAAATGTAACACCCTCAAAAATCACAACGCAGCGGAATACCACTTGGGGTGCTACTTCATAGCATAAAATACAAGTTACAGAAAACGACTCTAAGTGACACTTTTTGAAAAGTCAACCATTCGATAATTTTTATAAAATATCATAGTTACAATAGGTCCCATTTGCAATGAAATAGAAAACATTTTTTAAAACGTTTGTCGAATGGTACTCAAATTATAAAGCCTTCAAAAATATATCCGCGCGACTCAAATGCTCTCAATGCTCAGCTAGCAATATAATAACCTGAGAAAATACATGCAAAAAATCAACAATAATGTTGGTGAATTCATAGGTTTAAGTAAAAGCAGTATTGAAATAATTCAAATAATATTTCAGTAGGATAAGTAGCGTTACAACATTTCAAAGTATTATTTCCGAAATCCAAGTAGTGGACCACAAGATTTTGATGCAGATTAGTCAAAGTCAAAATATTAACTTTTTCTTTATTTATGTTTCTTGTTTGACAATAAACTTTGGTTAGAAAAGTATTAATTTCTAATCAATTATAAATTTAGGAAAAGGAAAGTCAAATCAATATTTATTTAGATTGATTCTAGTTTTTCTATAAACAGTGGGTCTTTTTCTTTGTATGGATATGGTTTTGAGTTTTGATAATAATAAAAGCTTTTGCTTTGATCGAGTTCTATCGATCCAATTGTTCTTTTAATTCGTATGTTGTTCGGCCGTTAACGATCCACATCATTTGGTATCAACGCTATGGTACTAATGGTCGAACGAAATCGTGGAGAGCATCTAATTCATAGATTCATCGGACGAGGCAACTAACCAGATCCATGTGACGTGAAGATCGCAAGCCTCAAGCAACGGATTCAGCAGTTATAGCAGGACTCGCTGGCAAAAGAGGCGGAAACTGAGTCTAATGTCTGGGACGATGGGTCAGAGGACGTCAATCCTTTTGGCGGAGGAAACCCTGGGTTTCATGATGACCGCTATGATAACCCTTTGTTGACAAAGGAAACCAAATCAGAACCTATTATCTGGGATATAAGGGATGAGGACGAGGAGTATCCTTTTGTTAATAAATATCTAAGTTTTCAAGAAGAACCTATCGTGTTAGTGGAAGAGGAATCGTGTCCTGTTTACGACACCGATAATGAAGAAGAAGAATCGATGCCGGTTTATGATACTGATATTGAAGATGTCATTGAGGAGGAAGAATGATTTGTTGGTAAAGGAGGATTTGGTGGAGAAGAAGACAACATAGAAGACGTTGTAGTTGTGGCTAATGATCTTTGTTCTTCAATGGTCCAAACTATTTTAAGTGTTGATTTTGAGGAAGACATCAATACAAAATCACACGAGTTGATGTCGTTTGAAAAAAGTATTATTATCAAGGTTAGCCAAAGTTTATTTAAATTTCTAATTTGTAAAAAATATCAAGAATGGTATTTGAAAGCTCCACCCATAGTCGATAAATTGGGTTTTAAGACGATCAAGGTTCGAGGTCGAGTCGTTATAAAGAAAGGGAATTTGATGCAGGGGATACAAATTTGGATGCTATGAGTACAAGGGACGAGTGAGGCAAACTCGAGGACGAGTTTTTTTCAAGTGGGGGAGGATAATGCAGGGGCATTGGATCGCAATATCAACATGTCTGCATATCTCAACTTTTAGTCAAAGTCAAAATATTCACTTTCTTTTTTTATTTTTATTTTTCTAGTTTGACAATAAACTTTGGTTAGGTAAGTATCAATTTCTAATCAATTATAAATTTAGGAAAAGGAAAGTCAAATCAATCTTTATTTAAATTGATTATAGTTTTCCTATAAATAGTGGGTCTTTTTCTTTGTATGGATATGGTTTTGAGTTTTGATAATAATAAAAGCTTTTGCTTTGATCGAGTTCTATCGATCCAATTGTTCTTTTAATTCGTATGTTGTTCGGCCGTTAACGATCCGCATCATTTGGTATCAGAGCTATGGTACTAATGGTCGAACGAAATCGTGGAGAACATCTAATTCGTAGATTCGCCGGACGAGGCAAACTCATGGAGGAGTTTTTTCAAGTGGGGGAGGATGATGCAGATTAGTCAAAGTCAAAATATTTACGTTCTTTTTTTATTTATGTTTCTTGTTTGACAATAAACTTTGGTTAGGAAAGTATCAATTTCTAATCAATTATAAATTTAGGAAAAAGAAAGTCAAATCAATCTTTATTTAGATTGATTCTAGTTTTTCTATAAATAGCGGGTCTTTTTCTTTGTATGGACATGGTTTTGAGTTCTGATAATAATAAAAGCTTTTGCTTTGATCTAGTTCTATCGATCCAATTATTCTTTTAATTCGTATGTTGTTCGGCCGTTAACGATCCGCATCAGATTTAAGTAATAGTAGACTACGAAATGAATTCAGTAGTCCAAAACATGTACTATTGTACTAAGCTCATGACCCCGAAACCTTAACTAGTTTTGTGCCCCAGGGAAAATATAGGATGCTTGCCAACAACCTAACTGTCCTCACAATGTTAAATGCACCATGGTCAACTTGTGACCAAAAATTCCAGGCGGAGATTGTCAGTCCCAATAGATCTATCCATAACACTCACGCTTGCTACATTAGCAATTAACGGTTCATGATTGGTAGGGACTTAAATGGCAAATGCGGTAAATTAGGCAATAATATTCATGCAATAATCTGGATAGCATACAGTTTGAAAAACACTTGTGTCCAAAGCAAAACATATAATGTGTTAAAAACTCACGGTTTTCATATAATATAGGTATTCAATGGTCTCAAATCATGTAGTAAGCAAATCAAGCTTTAGTAAGTTCATAAGTAATCAACCATGTATTAAAAGTCATGTAGTAAGCAAGTAAAAGCTTTAGTAAAACTAGTCATGTAACGCTTAAGTAGTAGAAATCAATAAGTTTGCTTGGTAAAACGAGCATGTATTCTCACCCCGAAAACAGTTTATGAAAACCATTAAAAGAGAAAAGGTGGGGCTATGAACTCACCGTAAGTCAAAGATGTACAAATGCAGAAGTTACATCAAGTACATCTCGCACCAAACGCTTCTAAGTACCACCTAAAAATAAAGGCTACTTAGTACGGTAAACCACAACTCACACAACGACAATACGCAAAAGATACAAGAGAATCATCGTGACATGGTATGGCATTTTCTACCCATTTAACCAAGTGAGATTTATCCAAACATCCCTTTAGGACCTGAACTAATCTACCTTCAAGTATAAACCTACTTATACCACTTATTTACCCATTTTATAAAATCCGTTATACCCGTTTAACTGTTTAAAGCAATTCGACACTATACAACTCTGCACTTACGTCGACTTAATGGACTTGTATCTCAAAATCCGTAATAGGTATAAACGAACGGTTTTCGCCCCAATCAAGCTTAATGAGCCTAGTTTACTGAGGTTACAAGAAACATAACCCAAAATGAACAGATCCCTAGTGAATTTACCTTTTTACTCACATGTGCCAAATCTGATTATTTAAAACGTTTTCCCGTTCCACCGTTTTTAGCATAATTTTCATTTTATAACTCCGTTCACCTAAAACGAAAGCCCATGTCTAATTTTATTATATTTCTACAGGTTTGGCTTGAAAAATGAGGTACTCTGTATGAAAACATCTGGACATAAATTCATTTGAAAATCTGGGTACAATTTCTAGTTATTCATCCGGAATGGTTACGGCTATATCCAAAGAACCACATGGTCCTAATATGTTGTACCCTTCCCCCATGTAAAAACCCAGTAGCCTCCAAGTCAAATAAAATTCGTTACAAGCCTAACTATCTGCATTACAAATTCTGAATACACACTAAGTTTGTTTCCACGGTTTTGGTCGTATCTCGACCATCCGGAAGAGTTGGTGTTCCATCTAACTCGCCACTAGGACCTGAGATGTTAACCTATTCATTCATGTAAATAACCAGTAGGCTTTAAGCCAAAATTTTCCCATTAAGACACAAACTATCTGCAAGCCACCCATTTGGACTAGTTTCACTAATTTGGGCGTAACTTGGTCATCTGGATGAGTTACCGCTCCATCCAAAGCACCACATACACCTTGTATGTTGCCCTACCCAACCAAGTCATAAAATAACAGATCTTAAGCCAAATAGATTTCGACATCACACCAACAACCTGCTGTCCTAATTTATTTATCGCAACAACTTTCAATCAAACAACCCAACTAGTGTTGCTAACATCCTAACATCATTCTAATGCCATACCAATCATCACAAACACCTAAATAACACTAAAACTCATCAAACTCAGAAAACCCATATAAAAATATCAAGTTCATCATGAAAATAAAGATAATAAAAAGGGTTTAGGGCTTACTAGAATATAAATCAAGCAAAATGGAAGACACACACCCTCCCTATGGGGCGTGTTTGGTTCGAACCCAACAAGAGACCAAGACCACAAACTCCTATATGATCTTATTTACAATCAAATCCTTCTAATAACACTTAAACTTCAGCCCCCAAGTTCCTTTTCATAAGATTTTTCATAACTTCTTCAATACTTTGATTCAAAGCTTGAAACTTTGCATAGGGCCTTGGTCGATGATTCTAACAACAAGATGATGGTTGGATGAGGGATTTTTAGTGATGGTGATGGTGTTTGAGTGGTGGATTTTGGTTGAGAAAGAAAGAAGGAGAAGAATGATGTTTTGTTTGATCTTATTATGTGTAAATATATGTGTTAGTGTGTGTATTTGTTTTAGCATTTAGTAGGAGTAAAAATAAATAAATAAGGGGTGTTTGCTTGGGCTTATTGATGGCGTCAACAAGAAGGGAGGGGGTGTTAGGCTATATATATATTTTTATCAAAATTTATAATACATTATCTCATGTAATAACATTTAATTAAAGGGTTATAAAGTGTAAAACACAATTTTGACACGGTTTCGGCTAAAACGCGGAAAAAATAACGGAATACTAAAAATAAAATAATTAGGATCCCGGAGAAAAAATATGAAAATTTTAACTTCTCAAACGCTTAAACGGATAAAAATCCTGAGGACGGCTCGCAAATAGCAAAAAATGACGATTTCACCAAATCGGCTAACAAGTAGAACACGAACTTTTATCCAAAAACAAAAATAGGAACGGAGTCGTGATTAATATTGACCGTAATATATGATATGTTACACCAAACACCCTTATGGAAAACCATATGGGACGTCCAACATTAGACACCCATACGGTTTTGGTTTTTTTTGATTTAGTCCCTTCGGTTTACATTTCAATATCCGTTAAGTTAGTTATAAACTAATAATGAAAACTAACAAACATTTAAATATATTTTCGTGAAGTATATATATAATAAACGTACTCTTCGTGCCTTAACGTGTGTGCCCCCAATAGGCTCACGTAATTATAGTTGCATAACATGCGAATCCAACTACCACATTCCAACAGCTCCCACTTGGGAGTTGGAGTAGCAGATTCTATTTATACTAACAACAGAAACGTCTAGCAACACTCTTATTTGTTTTTAAAACTAGAAATACCTGAGATGAAGTTTCAAGAACACTGATCCATCCCAAAACTACACACACAAACAAGTATGTGTAATTAAGAGGCAAATACAATTATAGTATAGTAGTATACGTATTCCAAAAGATTTAAGAAGATTGCTTTTGACCAAAGCAATCCCTAAAATCTCCCGGGTCGTTTTCCCTCAACAAAGTGTGAATAGACAATCGGTTTAGTTTGTGATCGCGCAAGTGAATAATTCAAAGATATGATTTGTTTTCTTAATTCTACGCATAAAAACACGTAAAGCATGCAAAGAAAGTAAACGACTAAGCAATTAAGAATTTAACATGAAAACGATAACGGGATTTAAAGTAAACGAGACAGTTAAACAAGTATATCAAAATAAAGCCCTACGAACGTAGATTTAATTCCTAAACCTCCTAAATAATAAAAGAAAAATTTTGGAAAAAGAAAATTATTTTTTTGATTATTATTTAAAATTTTAAAGTTTTAAAACAAAATAAATGCACAAAAAATATTAAACTATGAATTAAAAATTTAAGAAAAATACTAAAAATAGCTGTGGAAGTAAAGTATGGAAGAAAAATAAAAACTCAAAATAAGCTCATGAATAAGCCAGGAAAAAGCATATAAGCAGTCGAAGTGCTTATATGAAAATTAGGCAAAAAAGGTGATAAAGTAATTGTTTGTGCACCTTAGGACGTAAAAGTCCCAAGGGCGCAGATGGTATGAGGTGTGAGTGTTAAGAGGTTTAGGTTGGGTAGAGGTCTTGGGTTCGAGCCTTGCTCACCCAAGACTTCCCCAGTCTCCCTTTTTTTATTGAAAAACTTTTTTTTAAACAAACTTAAAGAACAGCTTATAAGAAGCAATTTTTGTGAAGACAACTTTTTTCAATATTACAAATAAGCTAGAAAACAACTTAACATCAAGACAGATATGACTTAACACTTTTTAACTTTGATCCCTAACTTTAGAAACTTATCAACTAGATTAAGCTCAAGCCTGAGCTAATTAAGCTACAAACAGCTTAATACAAGCCTAATAAGCAATTCTGAGTAAGAATAAGGAAAAAATAATAAGCCATAAGCTAAAAGAAACAAATAAGCTATTTGGGTTAAAACAACTAACCAAACAGTCTAATAAGGCAACTTTGAGCTTAATTTTAAGCAAGAAGATGGAACCTTATGGCTTAATGACTTACACCAACTTAAAGCTTATCCTATGAACTATCTAAATCAACACTTGAAAAGTATTTTGAAAATCAATTAAGCAATGAAAAGACTAATTGAAAAAGCTACTTATGCAGTTTACTCTATTTTTGGTTTTTGCAAAATTTATGAAAAAAACAAAGTCTAAAATGCAGACTTAAAAACAGATGACTAAATAAGCTTTTAAAACCAAAATGAGCCCTAGCTTATCTAGATTAGCCTATGAACTAATTGTGCAACAAGTTTCTAAACCTAACTTTAACTTTTAATAGCTTAATTTTAAGATTGAAAAAGT
>BQNB010024012.1:0-42876 GCA_026074375.1 Tanacetum coccineum | reverse complement strand
CGATGATAATTCATTGTACCTTTCAGACTTTCAATGTAATTTATCATATGCTGAATACAATGAAGATGGTGATTGACCATCCCATTTATCATCTTTAAATCTTGCAAGTTAAAAGTTTTCCTATGGAAATGACACATACAAGTCAATAAATGTTTTCCGCCAAATCAAGATTAAAGGTGTTCGGTGCCTGCGCTTCGCGGCGGGGCGTTTGTTGGATTTTTGCTTAGATATGTCGTTTCTCGGAAATATGCTTGGTCTTGTTTCGTGTATATATCTTTATATATATCTTTTTATTAAGTGTTTTGCTAATACAAATAATGTCTAAAAACGTTATTTATATTTTTCGACCTCTCGATGTTTTGATAATAACAAAATGTAAAAACGTTTACGATAAAATTAAACGTTTATAAATTATTAATCGTAAAATTCTATTTCTAAGATTAATCACTTAAGGTATGGATAAACAAATCATTAAACATGATTAGTGATCAAGAAAATATTTTTCTTAAACCTTACATTTCTACAAAAGTGTATTTACAAAAATATATACACAAAATATTTATTCATAAAAGAAATGTTTTATTAAAACAATAAATTTAAATCAGATTTTCCCCCTCAAAATGGAAGGTTCCAAAACATATAACACATTTCTCACTAAAAGACAAAAAGATGAGCGTACTCTACGGGCGGCCCCCTAACATATTAGGGACCGCCAGCTGAGTAACGGCTATTTTTGTCTTCTATAAATACTGGGCCACCCCATCTGAAAAACATAACATCTTGCCACGGATTTTCTCAGATCTACTTTTCTCTCTTCTTTCTTTATAAAACACATATCTTGATCACTAACATATCTTGATCTTGTTTCAAGTGATTAATTTCCTCTTCCTCCCTTCTTCTAATCAAGTGCAAGAGAAGAACAATCGTATTCATCTAGAAACGAATTGTTATCAAGTGATCTCTTTCCTCCTCCCCAAGATCACAAATCTTCATTATATTTTCTTTGTTGTGTTGTGTAAATTGGATTGTGTGTAGATCCAATAGTGTAAATTGTGTATTTATGTAAATTGGATTGTGTGTCAATCCAAGAGTATATATCTTGTGAGTGTATAAAGACTTAGTGAAGTCTTAGATTGGTTCTAGCTAAGATTAGGAATCGACATCTATCTTAGTGTCAGAAAAGAAAGTAAGCGACGTGTAAACAGTTTTCTCCGCCTAAAGGGAGCTTGTTGACATAGTGAAATCTCGAGTGGAGTACTCGGGGAGTGGAGTAGGGCGAAGAGGTGCTTCGTAGCCGAACCACTATAAATTTTGGTGTCTTGGTTTGATCGTTTCTTTCCTTATTTCTTTATATTGTTATTGTTTATTTAGTTCATTACATTAGATAGTTTACTTGTGATTCATATTGTTGATTGATTGACATACAACTCGAATCAAACCATTTTATAAGCAAAGTTTTAAAACGGATAATTAACCGGTAAACTATTCAACCCCCCCTTCTAGTTTCCTACAATTGGTATCAGGAGCCAAGGTCACTCAAGATTTTTAAAATAACTGAATATAAAGCTTGGATCATCTATGGATTCCGACAATATCTATAAGGGGCAAATCCATGCAAAGACCACCACTTTTTGAAAGTGATAGTTTTATTTATTAGAAAAATAGATTCGAGACATATGTTAAATCAAAAGATCTAGATCTTTGGCATGTTATTACCAATGGTGATTTTCAACCTATTGTACAAAATCCGGAAACCAAATTAGATGAGGTTATCCCTTTTGAAAAACAAACTGATGATCTCAAAAAGAGACTTGCGAAAAATAATGAAGCCAAAATGGTTATTTACAATGCTTTGCCAAGAAAAGAATATGAAAGAATTTTCATGTGTAACACGGCAAAAGAAATTTAGAAAACTTTGTTAATCACCCATCAAGGTAATAGCCAAGTCAAAGATAATAAGATCGACCTTTTGGTTCAACAATATGAACAATTCGTCATTTCCAAAGACGAATCTATAGATAGTGCTTTTGCTAGATTTAATACTATTATTACAAGTCTTAAAGCTCTTGATGAAGTTTATTCTAGTAAGAACTACGTAAGGAAGTTTCTTAGGGCTCTACATCCTAAATGGAGTGCAAAGGTCACGGCGATTGAAGAGTCGAAAGACTTAACGTCACTATCTCTTGATGAACTTATAAATGATCATCAAGAAAGATTCTGAAATAGTCAAAGCAAAAGTTGAAAGGAAATCTATTGCTTTAAAGGCTAAGAAAGAATCTAGTAATGAAGAGTGTTCGACTTTCGGTAGCGAAGACGAAGAGTACGCCATGGCGGTAAGAGACTTCAAGAAGTTCTTTAAAAGAAGAGGTAGATTCATGAGACAACCTAGGAATGACAAAAAGACGTTCCAAAGAAGCCGAGATGACAAGAAAAACCATCGAGGAAACAGAAGTATTTATTTCCTGCTAGTCTTTCTAGCATTTGATCCATAAAAGGTAGGTTACGATAATCGATGCATACTCGCCAACCCGTAATGGTTCTGGTTGGAACAAGTTCATCATTTTCATTGGTGACAACTGTAATACCACATTTCTTTGGTACACAGTGGATATGACTAACCCAAGGACTATCGGCAATTGGATAAATTATACCGGTATCCAAGAGTTTCATGGTTTCTTTTTTGATAACTTCTTGCATGTTCGGGTTTATCCTTTTTTGTTTTTGGACAACTGGTTTCTTATCATCTAGAAGTTGTATCTTGTGTTTGCAGAATGATGGGCAAATACCAGGAATATATGTTGTTTTCCAAGCGAAGGCTTGCTTGAGTCTGTTCTTCTTTCCTTTGGATAGATGAGATGATATGATAACAGGAAGAAAAGAGGGTTCTTCCAGAAATACATATTCCAGATTATCAGGAAGGGGTTTAAGTTCGAGATCCGTAGGAGGTTCTTCGATAGATGTTTTGATTTTATAATCAGTATTAATGGTGATTTTTTCGAATGATGGATCTTCGGTGTCAGATTCAGAATCAGAGTTTTCATCAGCAGTCATTGCCATGAATTCATCAAATTCAGCAAAGATTTCTTCTTCGAGAAGGGTTCCTTCGATGGAATGAAGAATTTTACTACCTTCATCTAGAAGAGCGTCGAAATCTTCTTCTAAGATTTCATCGATGACATCGATACTGAAATAGGTATCATCATTTGAATAGGAGTGTTTCATTGCAGAATCGATATTGAAAATCATTCGTTCAGTTCCAACTACAAGGTTGAGTTGTTTCTGTTTAACTCGAATTACTGCATCAGCAGTGTGAAGAAAAGGTCGTCCCAAAATAAGGGGAACTTTACTATCTTCTTCCATTTCAAGAATAACAAAATCAGCAAGAAAGGTGAATTTACCAACTTCAATGAACATATTTTCAGCTATTCCAACAGGGTATTGGAATGATATGTCAGCTAATCTTACGCTCATTTTGGTAGGTTTAAGACTTTCGAGAGATAATTTAGCATATAGCGAATATAGCATAAGGTTAATGCTAGCCCCAAGGTCGGCTAAGGCATTACAGGATAAAGTTTTGTTGAAATTACATGGAATAAGAAAACTTCCAGGGTCTCCGAGTTTAGGTGGAACTTTGTTTTGGATCATTGCTGAACTTTCGTCACTTAAGAAAGCAACAGAGATTTGTTCGATCTTATGTTTGTTGCTTATGAGTTCCTTAAGAAATTTTCCATAATTAGGCATACCGGCTAAGACATCGATAAGAGGTACATTGATTCGAACTGCACGGATTACATCGAGAAATTTTCCGTATTGAGCTTCCATTTTCTCTTTCCTTAGACATTAAGGATACAGAATTTTCGGTTTATATGGTTTGGGTAATGGAGTTTCCTTGACTGGTTTTGGATTTTGAGTTTTTAGTTGTGGTGTGGGTTCTTCGTCTTCATCATCACTATCGAAGTTGATAGGAGTTTCAGAATTGGTTTGTTGATCATTGGGGTTAACTGGTGAGTTGTAGGATTTACCACTTCTTGTGAATATGTCATTCACATGCTCACGGCGAGATTGTGGTGGTTGTTAGGCTTTGGAATTGTGTCCTTTTGGGTTTGGTTGAGTGTTACTAGGAAGAGATCCAGATGGTCGACCAGATTGCTTGTCAGCAAGTATGTCAAACTTGGTTTCAAGATTTTGAATTGAAGCTTGATGATTTTTGGCAACGGTTTCGAGTTGAGTTTTGAGATCCATGAATGTTTCTTTGACGAGAGCGTTAGTTGATTGCTGAGATTTCATGAAATTGTTGAATTGTTTCTGAAGATCGTATGGTTTATCATCGGTATTAGATCGATAGTTGTCTCGATTGTAACTACTTCATTCGTTTGAACGCCAATTATCTCGATTTGAGTCTCGGTCGCGGTAATCATTGTAAAAACGAGTCTTACGAAAATTTTGCATGAATTTAGCTTCCTCTTCACGGGACATAGGTATATCATTTTCATCAAGATCGGGTTTAGTTTTTTTAGAATGGGGTTGGAGTTCTTTATACTGAGCATCTATTTTTAGGGTCATGGCATCCATTCGGGCCATAATTTTATCAGTATCAGAATTACTGCTACCTTCATCGGCGAAAGCAACGGTTTTCTTAAGAGATGATTTGGTTTTTTTGTTTTTAGCCCAATCGAGCTTGAGTAAAACCTTGTCTTCCAAAAGCTGATAAGCTTGATTTGGTGTTTTATAGAGGAAAATACCACCAGCTGCGGCATTCAGAGCTTATTGGGTTATTTCGCTAAGACCATGATAGAAGATTTTAATGATATTGCCTTTGGATAAATTGTGACCATGACAGTTTTGGAGCATTTCCTTCATACGAAGCCAAGCATCGGTTAGAGATTCGTTTTCGTGTTGAGAGAAAGCTCGGATTTCTCCGAGGAGTCGGTCAAAAAGAGCCGGGGGAAAGAACCGGCTAATGAAAGTGGTTTGGAGTTCATCCCATGTCTCGATAGTTCTTTCTTTGAGTTCATCCAACCATGTTTTTGCTTCCCCAGTAAGGGATAGGGGAAACATCATTAGGCGGACGGCTTCATTTTCGGTATATCTGTATTTAAACATATTGCAGATTCCGAGGAATTCGTGAATGTGTTTATGTGGATCGGTTTTGGTTCTACCATCTAATTGATTTCCTTTGACGAGGGTCCAAGTGTTACCTCTTGGATAGCAAAATGCCGTTAGCAGTTTTCAGGAAAAGTGATTGCGGAACCTGGGAGTCAGAGGGGGGGGGGGGGGGGGGGGAAGGAAAAAAAAAAAGGAAAAAAGGGGGGGGAGGGGGGGGGGGGGGGGGGGGGGGAAAAAACAACACGAACAGTAGCCTCACATGGGTCATCATCATTGGGAAAAGATTTCAAGATACCAAAAATGACTAAGTGGTTGATGTTGAGAATTGACGGATAGACAATTCTCGGGTTTTTAGGTGGATTGTTTCTTTGATCAAATGGAACTCTTCTGTTTCGTCGACACCGTCTTCGATTCATAATACGTTCAGGTTCAGGTAACGGTTCAACAAGTTCAGAATTGGAAGCACGTGTATGCATCCAAAGGAGAAATTGTTTGGGTCAGTTTGCCAGAAAACTGTACGGCGATTTTTGAAAATGAGAGGGAGTTAAAGTAATTTTCCAGAGTTTGACTACAAAACAGCTAAGAAATCCCCGGCAGCGGCGCCAAAAACTTTGATGTGTTTCAAAAGCTTTAAATTTATAAGACTGAAAATACCGATTAATTATGGGAAACATACAGGTAAAAGTATAACCCAACGATAGTAGTATATCTTTAGGAAGAACTAGAGTCGTTCCACAGGGATTAGAGTAGTGTTCAAATAATCAGCAAGAGAATAGACTTTAACTATTTTGAAAGTAACTTTAATTTTACCAGTGATAATAAAGATGACTACTCGGATAGTTGAAAACAATTTATAAGTGTTTGAAATGATTTATAAAGATTTATATTTAGTTAACTAGACCAAATGTGTCACTCAAATAATCCAGTTACTATTATATCAAATCTTATTTTGTTTATCAATTTACGAAAGTGGATTTCTCAGCACAGACGTTAAAGACCATAGACAAATCTTTAAAACCACATAGATCAAAACTTGTCCTTACGACCTATTCCGATATGATTATATAATCTAGATTGATAAGCAAAAGAAAGATAGATAATAAGGACATGGTTGCAATATAAGCTTAAGAATAAGATGAATCAAGATTATACCAAACGCTTATTCATTATCGTAACTTCACCGATAGTCAGGGAGATGATAGCCCTCATGCTAAGGAATTTCATAACAAATCACACTTACATTAACTTCTCATAATTCAATAACTAAGTAGGAAAACTTCTTCGTTCTTGATCGTTATATCTTTTTCTTCAAGAGATGAGGTGTTTCTAGGTGTTTTGGTTGGTAGTATGGAAGTGTGTGTGTGTGTGTGGAGTAGTGAGAATGATTTTGTGTGGGATGATTTGGAATGCAAAAATCGTCCTCTATTTATAGGCTAAAATTTGGAAAAAGTGCGCCGGTTTTATAATTAAGTGCGGCGCACTTGAGGAGTTAATGCGATGGTCATTTAATGTTTTGACTGGAAGTGCGGCGCACTTACAAATAAGTGCGGCGGTTTTGGTGAGTTAATGCAGGTGCATTTATTAGACTTTAATTCTTCTGACTTCGGCAAAAGTACGGCGAACTTTGTAGAAAGTACGGCGAACTTCTTAAACTTTTAAATAGAAAATTTTCTTTTCTTGTATTCGCTTTCCAAAGTGTGTAGATCTTTGAGCTTGAGTCTTTAGAGTCTTCAAGTGAACCTATAAGCAATTTAAACTTGATTAAGTACCAAAAGTTCACGAGAAATGATAAAATAAACATAAATAACGCCATAGAAACATGTATAATTTAGGCGTTATCATAAATTATGAAATTCGTACAATTCCTTTTATAGAACGGAAAACCAGAGCAGGTCCGTGCATTTTTTATACGTGTTTCTAGTAGGATCACCTGATTCCATTATCTAAGAGCATTAAACGTCGATCCCTTTAAATACTATAAGTTAATAGGAAAAACTGATCCTACAGAAAACATGTACATGAGACTGGCGCCATTAGCATAATTCTATGAAACCATTGTGCGTCATACCGGAGGGCGTAGGGTATACACGTGTACCATGTATCTTTTTCTGAAGTGAATATCAATTATATAATAATCATTCTATGCAGAAAAAGAGATACATTGTACAAATGTCGACCGTACGGTATAGATATAAAGAAAACAACGCTGGTAAAATGACGCATCCAATCTAGTAAGCTTCGTAAAGTCAATCTGCGAAAGTAAACGGTTAAATATTAAGAACTGGAAGAGTATAAAAACCAAATTATATACCTGACTGAAAGAAGTAAAAGCCAGTTGAGTAGCACATTATGCTAGTACAGCCGTATATGAAGTTTTCTTTTCTGCAACCCGACTATACACAGCCAATTACGACAACTAAATAAACATATTGTTTGATATGTTCTAAAACAACACTACCGTAACCTCTGCCATTTTCATTGGCTATTTAAGTTGCGGCATCATGACGCGTCATAGATAGTGAGTTACGTTGCCATTTAAGCACGTTGCGATAATAAACCAAGGCTCAAGTCTGCAAACTTGAAGGCAGTGCGGTCATGGTTGCAACCAAAAAACCTTGGCGGTTTCCCTGCCAAAGGACGCCATCTCGTTAACAACACTTTGTAAGACATAGATGCAGACATAAATCATCATCGCCTTAGTGTGTTTCGGTAAGGTTTCATATTTAAGCAAAAAAAGTAGTTCAGGTTCATACATAACAACGATATAATCATAAAAAGCAACATATAAAACCCATGAAACATGAATAACTCATATGTATTTGCCAAAGCACACAGTAACAACATCGTAAGCAAGGGCCAATGTCAAGAAACATCTTCGTACATACCCAAACCATTAATAAGGGAGCCAAAAAAAGGCATAAAAACCTGCGCCAACACCACTTGCCTTTTTGTTCTCATATTTAAGCAAAAACAATAAGCCAATAACTTTATGTAATCACAATCTATTTTGCAACCGTAAGCATGACCACATATGATATAGAATGCAAACAAATCTAGTAACAATGATCCCAAACCTGAAACGCTAACATGCCATGTACCAAGCAAACATCACAATCATAAAGCAACAGATATAACCCTTCGCAAACAAATAACACACATGCAATTACCAAAACACAAAAAAGAAACATTATAAGCAACGGCCAATGTCAAAAGCACCAACACAAATACCAAAAGTATTATGATAATCCAGATAAAAAAGGGAAAGCATAAAAACCCGCGGCAAAACATGATCACGAATGAAGAAACCTCGATTCTAAACGCTTCAAGGAATGAGTTGGCAGACAATATATCAAAGGCCTAAAAGATAAAACATGCCAAATGAATACTGAGTAAAAAAATATCCAAAGTCTTTCAAAACTGCAGCTCAGGTCTGCAAGGAATAAATATTGTCACCAAACATAGTCCATGGTTGCAACCACAGGCCGTAGCGGTTGCCCTGTCAGAAGACGAACATGGGCAATGGCAGTTTGACAAACATAACACAGAATATAATCATCATCGCTAAAAATGTGATACACGTAGTCGCACACATTACAAACACAATCAATTGAGTATTCTGGACTACGCTCTGACACAGACATAAATACTTTTAACCTATTTTGACTAAGCAAACAACGTAAGACCTATACCCGCACCACATATCCTCTTTGAGAAGCAAGTGCTGATAAACATAATAATTATAAATCGTATCGAATATATCTGATAAATATATAGAGTGTACATCGTATGTAGCGTTAAATTAGAATAAAACAGGGCTCGGATCTACAGTCAAGTAAGTGCGACCAAACGCCATTTTTGGCTGCATCCGTAACTCGCAGCGGATACCCCGCCAACCGATGGAGTTCAACAAACAACATATTAAAAAGAAGCAGTTGCAGAGATTAATCATCATTTCCAGTGGTACAACCTAAAACACAAATCACATCGACCACATATAGAAACCATAACGCTCCAGGACCAAAGCGTACTCACATATACCAACGGAAATCAACGTTGATCAGTATTCAACTAAGAAAAATAATACAGAGCACATGATCATCACGTGTACCGTATATCTTTTTTTTGAGCAGAATACCAATAGACACAATAATTCTACGGTGATAAAAAGATACATGAAACAGACTTACAACGACTTAGGTCTGCGAGCGTAAAAGCTGAAGGCAACATTGGTATCGGCCGCAGCCTCAAACCGGGTGAGGATACCAAGCTAAGATACCAACGGCAGCATACTACAAGCATCAAAGAGTAACGACAAACAATCAACATCATCGCCGAAATCGGAAATAGACAACCACCTAAACAACACAACAAATTCATTCCAGCAAACAAATAGCTAGTCGCACTTAGTTTGACAAATATACATGTCTACCAACTCATTCCAAATAATGCACACCACATATCAATGTTCAAACGCATCAATGGCTCCAAACAGAAGAAGCTAAATTACATAAAAACTCATTAAATGACTAACACAACATCACCGGTGCAAACTTGAACCATTACAGACTAGCAATACCAGCCCAAAGAGCAGCAACAACAAAATCCCATACGAAATACCAGCCATGGCTACAAACCTGATCCCAAACAGGCTGGCCCGCTAAGATACCAGGACTTTGTAGAAGATTGAAACTCAGGAAACCATCATAGCCATTCCAAGAAACAAATAGCCAAACTCATTTAGCGGCTTAAACGATGTCGTTTTAGTCCTTTTATGTGTCTAAAAAATAGCATTCAATAGGTAAAACAACGAGATCAGCTATTCCAAACAGCAACAATAACACATAAGACACCAACCTGAGAACGCAAAACCCCAGACGGAATACCAGCCATGGCTGCAAACCCGACCTAAGACAGGCTGCCCTGCCAAGATACTGGCATTCGTTAGAAGCCGCGAACGTAAGTAAACATCATAGACATTTCAGCAAACAAAAAGCCAACTACATTTACTTTCACAAATATACTCATATGACAACTCATTCCAAATAATATGAAGCATACAACAATGCCACAATACAAAAATATCAGTCCGAAAACCGAGCATGAATGCAAGCCTGATCGAAAAAAGGCTTCCTCGCTAAAACCACCACTACACCCATTTGTATTCACAAACACAAATATAACCAACAAAACCTCTAAATCCAATCTAAAGCCCAACTTATATGAAATCCTAACCTACCGTAGGCCAATCTCGAAAACTAAAGACAACAAAAAAACCCAAATCAAAACCCAAGTTACCACAAACCTTAAGGTTCCATAACCCAACCTCATAAAATACCCCCTGAATTATGTATGCAAACCAACACAAATAGCAAAACACCAAAATCGAGACCCCAACTTATCATAAACCTTAAGTTCCCATAAGGAACTCTCACAAACTACCCAAAAAGACCCAAAAATTGCACAGGCAAAACAACTACAAACCACCAAGAACACCCCCCTCCAAAAAAACCTCACATCCCAACTCATCCACGCACTAGAACCATAAACCCAAAAAATCATACCTAAAAACCGACAAATAGCCCACGTAAAAAGATAAGCTGATCGTACTCTAGCATGACCGGGTGAGAGTATCTAGAAATGTGTCAGAGCATATTCTGGAAGACTCAATTATATGTTTGTGTGTGTGGTGTGTGGTGTAGGTGGATAAAGAATTGCCCAAAAAAAGGGCCGGTCCATTGTTTTTCACCCAGCCCAAAACCGACCCGGCAACCCAAGCGAACTAAAACGATGTTGTTTTAGCCGCTGAATGAGATTTCATATAATGTCACTGAGCAGTATTTCTGTTAGTACAAAATTCATAGGGTATGGTTTAAGACATGTCAGACTTATAAGAAACAAGAGTTTCTGAAAGACCCAAAAAACTTTGGATTAAGTGATAGTGTTCATGATCTCCTGCTAAGAAAATATAGTACCATCAGTCTCACCGTAAGAGTTGAATCCCACAATCAACCTCGGGTGTAAGAGTAAGTTTCTAATAAGAGAAAGTAAGAGAGAGAGAGGGGGTTTGTGTGTGTGTTCTTAGCCTAAAAGATCTTAACCCTTGGTGGCGTTTTACCCTTGTATTTATAGGGAACTGATTTTGTCGTGTTTTGGAGATCAAGGGATGTAGCTCATCCTATTAAATGTGGGTGATGAGGTGTCATTTTATATACTTTTCCGGGGCCGTTTAACCTCCTAAATCGTGTGTTTATGCCCAAAATAAGTACTTAATCATTCATTTTTAGGTATTTTGCATTTGGAATGCATTTAGAAGAAATACACGTGACTTGGGCTTATTAGGAGAAGAAACAGACAAGACTACGGACCTACACCAACATTGCTCAAGAATTTCTCCTTAGAGTGGAGACGGCGTCACAGATTACACGTGACGCCGTCACAACGATTTCCAATACGGCGTCACAAGATCTCAAGACGGCGTCAGATTGTACGACCCAACCCATTATCTAGAATATTCTTGTCACGATGGCGTCACGATTAAAATACGACGCCGTCACAATGATTTTCCTATAAATACAAATCCGATTTTAGGGTTTTAGGTGTGTAACTTTGAGAGTAAAATAAAGGGACGAACCCTAGTTCGTTTAGCAGCTGTTAGGGACGATTTTAGGGCCTCAAAACCCTATTGTACTTCCTTCAATTCATGTTTTAATCAAGTAAGACTATCTTAATCATTCAATATGTCTTGTTGTGTGATTCTTATCTGTTCTTGCTTTATCTTTAACATGCTTGGCTAAACCTTCTATTGTGTTTATTTATGATTGTATGAAACCTATAATATATATCTTAGTGGTGTTGCTTCTTGTGATGGCATGTTAGGTCTTAGAAAACCAGCTTTTGTCTATATCGCTGTTGATATGTCTAGGAAAACATGATTGTGTAGAAAGGA
This sequence comes from Tanacetum coccineum, assembly GCA_026074375.1. Taxonomy (NCBI): domain Eukaryota; kingdom Viridiplantae; phylum Streptophyta; class Magnoliopsida; order Asterales; family Asteraceae; genus Tanacetum; species Tanacetum coccineum. The sequence goes on along the minus strand of BQNB010024012.1, from coordinate 30,824 downwards.
TACCATCGGGTAACAGTCTTCATACTACCTTGCCCCTTATATGGTTGATCTACTCTTAATATATTTCAAATGCATTTAATATACTCTTAGGGGCCTTGTAATAGTCTTCATACTACCTTACTTGTGTGTTGCCTTAACGAAATATTAAATAGACGGCGGGTTCGTGTAATTCGTTCATGACTTATGAAATAATTACATAGATCATCACAAGTGTGACAAAGCAACAACATTAGGAGAAGCAATCTAGGAAGTAATACATGATTAAATAAACATAGTCTTTTATTATATTGTTATCACTAGTAGTTTAGTTTATATTTAGTTTAATAGCTAAAACCAACCACCTCTCCAATATATGATTTTACCTGCTTTCATAAAATATAAAAACACAAAAATAATCTTCCCTCAACCCTTAGAATTCTGTTAGACCATGATCAAGCCTTCCCAACCTATTCCCCTAGAGAACGATAACAACCCCCCGAGTCTTGCCTATACTACTACTACAACGGTTAGGTACTCTGCTTAGGGAGTTGTAAAACTTCATGTAGAAGTCTTACGACGACCGCATCAAGTTTTTGGCGCCGCTGCATGGGGAATAGTTAGGTATTGATCATAGTTTAACTTAGTTCTACTTGCTTGAATCCTTTCAAGTAAGATTTAATTTCCGCATATTAGCTTTCTTGTAGTCTATCTTTTCTTTGTGTTATCTGTTTCGTAACCCATTCTCGTCAACCACCATGGGAGACGAGAATCCTATCCGCACTCTAGGAGACTACTCCAAACCTAGCCACGAGGGCTACAGGAATACCATCGAGCTCCCCGTAGGGAACAACGTGGTACCTCTTCGATCCGACACCATCCGGTTGGTGCAAAACGGATGCTCATTCCACGGACTTCGGTCCGAGGATCCAAACCAACACCTCAAGGATTTCCTTAAACTTGTGGACTCACTTGACCTTGATGGTGAAAATAGGGAAAGAACGCGCCTGCGTTTATTTCAATTTTCCCTTCGCGATCAAGCTAGCAATTGGCTTGAACGTCTTCCAGCAGGATCCATCACCACATGGGAGGATCTTACTACCCGATTCCTTGCTCAATTCTTTCCACTGGAAAGGACCGCAAAACTCCGCAATGATATCCTGATCTACCCAACAACAACATGGAGAAAATCTCAATCCGAAGCATGAACTCGTTTCAAGGACTTACTCCAAAAAGTCCCCCATCATGACATCGATCGTTGGATTCAAATCCAAATTTTTTATGATCATGTCTCCTTTCATCTCAAGTGCGAGATTGACCGCGCTGCCGGTGGCAAACTCCGTAATAAGAATGCCGACGAATCTTGAGAAATCATTAAGAACATCGCCCTCTACGACCATGAGGGCTGGAATGTCACGAAAGAATTCGTCAAGCCGGTCAAGGCCATTTCTACGCCTCAAGGCATCTTAAAATCACCTGCCCAAAGACTTCTTGAGCTCGAAGACCAGATTAACTTCTTACAAAAAGGATCACGACCAACCGTTAGGAGCTCAACATACATCCCTCATGCTTTTACCGATGCAGTCTATTTCAACCCTCGCCTGCATGAACATAACTAGCCACCTAAACTGAATTCCTTTGCTTTTCGTGAACGTACAGGTCCAATCCCTTAACCCTAAGCATTAGGAACTACTTTTGAGGCTCGAGTAAGGGACTACATGGCAGCATACACCAAAAAATGGAAAGATCTAGGAACGCCATTTTCAAGCAACGCGAGGAGATCAACGATAGAATGAGTGAAATGTTCGGACTTCTCAAGGAACTCACGACCAGCAAAACTCCTGAGAAAGTGTTAATAAGAAATGAAGCCAAAGTCCCCCTCACCAAGAACGTAAACTCTATCTCTCTCGCAAGAAGAGAGGAAGAAGGGAGTGACAAGATGGATGAGACACTAGACAACACGGTAAAACCTACCGTAACAGAAACGGAAATACCAGTGAAGGAAGCCAAGAGGGTTAATGAAACTAAAATCAAACCAGTAAAAAGGGTTTAGAAGAAAGAAATGGAGGAATTACTCAGCTCTTGGCTTGTATAATACTATCTGAAGCATAGGATTAATGAAAAACTAATCGAGGGACTAGTCGATAATAATAGGTTCAATTACTCTTTGTCTAGGGCCTGAGTTGGGAAGGTGAAAGGAAAGACATATAATGTGTTACCTCGGGGGCCTGTTTATGAAGCGATCCTCAAGAAAAAGATAACAAAGAAGGAGGACATCGGAGGGAATTTCGAAATACCTTGCAGCATAGGGGGCCTTAAGCACGTGAACGCCCTCGTCGATTAAGGGTCTGATGTGAACGTTATGCCCTACTCCACTTACATGAAACTTACCGATGAAAGGCCTGCTGAGATAGACATTCAACTCTCACTAGCTAGCCACTCATACATTTACCCCTTAGGAATTGTTGAGGACGTGTTGGTAGAGGTCGTTGAACATGTATACCCCGTAGACTTTGTGATTTTGGATATCAAGGAAAACGAAAAGAGGCCTTTCATCTTAGGAACACCTGACAACGGCCAAGGCCACAATTAAGTTTGATAATGGCACCATAACTCTAAGATCAGGAAAGAGTAAGGTAAGTTTCCATAGGATACCCGATCCCCCTGTATGACCGACAAAGGAGTCAAGAATGACATAGAGCCTATAACCCCCACTATGACTATGAATAGGCTAGTCCTGGAATGGGAAGAAAAGATAAAGCTTCACTTGGAAAGGGAGATGAAGCTCAACCAACAGAGGAGCAAAAGTTTTAAAGGAAAGCATCCCACTCTTATTGAAACCAAGGAAGAAATAGATGATGAAGGAGAAGTCACGTAAGAACGTGTGACTTCGAGTCTAGCTACAAGACTTGTAAAATAAAGAAAAGCGCTTTTTGGGAGGCAACCCAATATTTACTTTTCCCGCACATTAGAAGTGTCCTGTGTTTTATTCTTTTAACTTTATTCTATCATGATCGAACTTCATCTTGTAATCATGCTTTGTATTGTTCTTAACCTCGTCTTAATTTCAATCAAAGGTATTTTGCAACAATAAGTGTAGGGGAATTTATCCGGTTTTTAGAACCAAGTTCAAACATGTTAAATAAATTGTTTAGATTAATTCGCGTCAGTTTCGAGTCATATGAGTAAATTGTCAAATCTCAGGTTTTATGCAGCCATTTGTACAGGAATTAACTTATGGAATCAAGTGCAGGAAATTTTTCATCAAAAACAAAAATTTTGTTTTCACAGAACGTGGAGACGGCGTCACGATTTACACGCGACGCCGTCACCACGACACTTGTGACGGGGTCAGGATTTTCCTGACGGCGTCAAACGCCCAGGTCCAGAAAACTTAAAGTTTTTAATTATTTTTGAAAATAAAACTTGCATAACATTTAAAATATGTACTCTTCTGTTATAAACCTGCAAAACCAATGAGTTTGACAATTCTCTCATCCTATCTTTACTGCTTTATCGAGTCAAACCCTAAATTCATATTGTATATTTGTATATCGCACATTTTATGCTTGGTATAGTTGTCTTTGTCTTTGATTACAGGTTATATTTGATGAGAAGAAGCTTGAAAGTTCTTAGGAAGTTTCATTAGACAATTCTTGGATGACGATTTAACCAGTTATCGCATGTTTCTTCTCCATTATTGAGCAAACCAGGGGAGTACTAGTTTCTTTTCCTTGTTTTCTTTTCCCTTTATTCATTTTTACGGGTACCTTTATAGAACATTGGGGACAATGTTCAACTTAAGTGTAGGGGAAATAAGCCTTAGAAACTATTCTTTCATTTGCCATTTGCTTTGTCCTTAAAATGATGGGTAATATATCAAAACATAGCATAAGAGGTAATTTTGACCCAAATTTAAAATTTTTTATGACACATACCGACGAAAACCGAGTATTAATAGCGTCTCATGGATAGGAATTTATATTACTAGAGGTTCGCCTTTAGATCTTTAGGAATTCGGGTATCTATTATTAATGCCCAAGATAGTTTATACCTTTAGCTTTCTCGAGTTAAGGAGTGAGCAGTCATATGTGTCTATTCCGTCGTTACGGATGTGTACATGTGGTATTTGTCGCCTTTTTTGAAGGATTGAGATCGGTATTAAATTATATGACAGTACCGATAGTATATTAAATTCTAGAACTTGTTTTTGTGATGCATTCCGAGACCGCATAGTAAGTATTATGATATGCTTGATAAGAGGCACTAGGATTAACCCATGTTTTAAACCTGTAATTGTTATGATGGTCACACCGATCATATAACTATCCCACACCCTTGCTATGCACTTATTTTTAGTGCAGGATACCCCTAGTATAACCCTCCGAGCCTATCCTTTTTCACGGTTATCGTAATTTTCTGATTAAGCAGGACTATTAATGAAGAGCATTGTCACCCTTAAACTAATCGTTACACCCAAATCGCCTTAGCCCACCTTATATGTACTCGCTTTTAGTACATTATTGTGTTTAACCCAAGTTAATTATTTAAGTACACGGTTGCTAAGTCTTTATCCTTGTAAATACTGTTTTGGGACGATTGAGATTCATGGTAGTATTTATATTTGTTAGATGATCTCCATGTTATTTTGATCCACCTCAAATATGGTCATTAGTTAGATTGTAAATATCGAGCATGAAAAAGCTTAAGGGTAGGGGTACGTGTTATAAACCACATGTTATGATGTATTATGTTATTAAAAAAATAGAAAAGAAAAAGAAAGAGATTGATGTAGAGTTGTGTAGAGTTTGTATATCTTCGTCCGAGTCTTGGCTTAGCAACCAAACCAGCGTGTATTCGTGTAAATAATTAGCTAACCCTTCCAATCCAAATTCACCCAAAGCCACCCAAATCTATCCCATCTGTTTATGTTTCCATTGTATGTTATCTTACACCTACACCCCACAACCCTTTAAAAGACCTCTTAGATAGTAATGAATAATGCTTATGTCTAGTGGTGGAGGTTTGATCATTTACCAAGCCTATGGTAATTTATATTCTATGACAGGTAATGAATGTTGATTTTCCGTTTCCCCCTTATGTTATAATTTATTATACACCCGAGTTAAAGAGAGAATCCTAAACACTTATGTGAGGTGCTAGTATATACTTTCTGTGCTGTTAATTACGAGGTCTAAAAGGTTGTGTTGTAAAATACTTTTAAAGAGTAGGTAAAATGACCTCTTATATTGTTATTGTTTAGATAGAAAAACCTATTTGCTTGAGGATAAGCAAATCCCAAATGTAGGGGTATTTGATAAGGTGTCATTTTATACACTTTTTCGGGGCCGTTTAACCCCCCTAAATCATGTGTTTATGCCCAAAATAGGTACTTAATCGTTCATTTTTAGGTATTTTGCATTTGGAAGACATTTGGAAGAAATACACACGACTTGGGCTCATTTGGAGAAGAAACGGACAAGACTACGGACCTACACCAACATTGCTCAAGAATTTCTCCTCAGAAGCTGGAGACGGCGTCACAGATTACACGTGACGCCGTCACAACGATTTCTAAGACGACGTCACAAGATCTCAAGACGGCGTGAGATTGTACGACCCAGCCCATTATCTAGAATATTTTTGTCATGACGGCGTCACGATTAAAACGCGACGCCGTCGTAGCGATTTTCCTATAAATACAAATCCGATTTTAGGGTTTTAGGTGTGTAACTTTGAGAGTAAAAGAAATGGACGAACCCTAGTTCGTTTAGCAGCTGTTAGGGATGATTTTAGGGCCTCAAAACCCTATTGTACTTATTATCACAATTGTACGGGGAAATTTTTTGCTTTATTACATTAGTTGTATTGTCAATATCTCAGTATGTCATGTAACTTACATAACTAAAGTAGACGAGCTCACGCAACCTATCTATGGCCATCCGGTCTTCATATATGTCAAGCAAATATCATAAAATGTCAAGTCAATACTTTATATGCTTATTTACAATAGAACATTATATCTCATAATGTACCAGTTTGCAACGTTATATCATGAAGGGCTTTAAAAACCGTTCTCGTAGCCTCTAAACCCTAATTTCATGAAGGGTTAATATCTAAAGTGAATATACAAGCTACTAAAGCATATGTACAAGTAATATAACATCTCATTTGAAATATAAACTCCATCTAAAGTCAAGTACAGTCATATATGCACAAGGTCAAATTCATGAAGCCCATGAACTCCAAAAATTGACGTTTTACTCCGTTTTCATTCTGTTTTCATCACAACTGTGTCACAAGTACTTCACTCAATGTACAATGTTATCCATATTATTCTATTCATAAGATTTCATAACACATTTTACACCCAAAACCCTAATTCAAAACTCAGAAACCCTAACCCGAGCTAAATAGTAACCCGAGACCCGTTTCTTCATTTTTTTCCATTCTAAACCTAAACCAACACTCCAAAATAACGTTGTCAATATCTTTACTATTACAACATTAACAATTTCATATTATATCATCTTTTCATCACTTCAACAACCATTATTCAAGAAATTAAAACCACTGAAACCCTAATCTAGTTTTAACCCTAAAACCTAAAACTAGGCCCTAGTTCAGAATCGGACCCAGTCTATAAAACATAGGATCTGAGAAATATCAATAGATCTGGATATTAAGTGAAAACAATAGGTTGTAGCCCTATGTAATGTGATCTTTTTCGGTGGAATCAAACCGATTATCGATCGTCGGCATTGAATTTGTTACAGTGTTCGAAATGCCAAAGGTACGGCAGATTCGCACACCTCTTTGTTGTAAATGGCTAGTATCTCTAAATTTTTTCTTATAGTAAACCCTCAAATATGTTATAAAAAGCTAAAAGTTGTAGGGACTCCAATATCTAACAATGCCTACGGTGGTTTTGCTCTTTCTTCAACAGGAATTAAGGTTTGTGTAGAAATGGCACAATTTTAACCGAGATGATGTTGGTCTGTCCAAATATACAGCCATGTTAATTAAATCAAACCAAAAACACCCCTTTAAAACGTCTAGAACCACCTCCACCTTGCATTCTAGCCTTCCTTACTCATCCCTAGCCTCTCCACAATCACCCCTCCCATGTGTAGCTAACCTGGTTATCAAGTTTCTTGGCCTCTAAGTGTTGCTTAACACTTTAATAATATGAGCCATATACTTACGTTCTTACTCATCCCCCACTTTTTCTGTTCTATAACACAATTGAGCAAACAGTTCTTGCTCCATATGATCCTAGGATCATATAAGAAGATCAAGCAAGCGAAGCTTTGAAGATTTTGAAGCCCAGGGAACAAATAGATACAATGCAGTACGAGTGGAAATACCACCCGGGATAATACCATTTCCCCATTTTTGCTCCTTGAAGTTCAAACCCAAGTTTTGAATGTTATACTTCTGCTACTACACCCTTATAATGTTCATATGATCCTAAATATACTCTTGTTAACTGTTTTCATTAAAATCTCCAATTATGCTCATTTTCCATTTTGATCCAAAACGTATTCACGAAACCCTATTTGTTTTCGCGTTGTTTTTTCTTAAAACTAATGTTAATGATTATAATATTGTTTTCATCTATCCTAGTCATGCTTAACTAATGTTAAACTATCCGCACTTTATTGATAATGAAGGAATTTGAACTTAAAACCCGCGCGTTTACGTTTTGAAACCCTAATTTGACCCGTTTTGCTTCCTAGCCTAACGAATCGTTATTTTAAATCTTGCGTCCAGTTAAAACTTTCATATTTTTAGTTTATTTATAACTTATAGAATATCTTGGAAAGTGTTTTTAAAATCAGCTTCTGCATGGCTATTTGGACACTTGCTTTTGTGAATTATTATTCCATGCAAGGGGTAATTTTATATCGTTGAACTTTTTGAAACTTATAACTATAGGGGTTGTAAAAAATGTTCATTTGTATCAAAGTACTATAACTATAAGGGTTATTATGTCTAATCTCCAACAGTACGCAAGGTTTTAATTGGTTTATATCTTTTAAACTTGAAGGACCAAACTCGTAAAAGTGCAAACTCAAGGGTATATTTTGCCACTTTTCAAACTCAAGGTCTTAAAATGTAACATTTTAAAAAAGTCAGTAAAATAATGTTTTAAACCTTACAAGGAATAACTTTAATTAAGCTTCTCGTGCTTTAACATTCCCAGATATGGATTAGAAAACGCTTTTTTTTAAAACGTTATATTCATATCACAATACTAGGGAGCTTCATATTAAGGGATTTCATCTTGGTATTACGTTCTGACTGAGTTGTTGGGTTTACGATTTAAAGTGCCCTAGCTCCTCAAACGTTTACTAAATGACTTCTGAATTATCGTTTGCTCCTAACGAAACGCGTGATACAATATTTCCAAAACTCTTCAATCAAACTCATAACTCTTAAAACTAAAGTTCTAGAGTACAATCTTCCTAAGACTCAACATATTCTACTCAGGTTGCGTGACGTGGCTGTTTACTATCATTTGCTATATCAACCTTCCCTGTTAAGATTGTGATAAGGTCATGAGCTTTCATTTCTGAATAATTTATTACATCTACCTATCAGTCGTGAGTTCAAGTCCGCCTTTTCAATCTTTAAATGTTTTATAAACCGCCGCACGACTGGGGGTATCTGCGTTGTTTAAAAACTCCTTTTACATACTTCGTTTTTCACTATAACAATCGTGATTACTTTTCAAGGGGCTTAATCGAATTCATAACCCATATTTCAATTCTTTTGACTATTTATTAAATCCTGTGCTACCTGATATAAACATGAAAGCAAGTGTTTTCTAAGAATGGATATGCTACCCAGATATAGTATTGCATAAGGAGCTTCCAGTGCCATATTTACATATAATGAATCATTAATTACTGCATGGGACTGTGCAACTCTGATCTAATGTGAACGCGAATATTTTGAATAGTATCTATTTGGGGGGTGACGGGCTCCCGTTTGTCATACCATGTTGGGGTAGCCAAGTGCACTATATTTGTCCTAATGGTATCCTTGGCAAGTTATCTTTTCACCGTGGATCATCGCGCACCCTAGCCCATATCTCTACCGGTGATTTCCCTGTTCAGTATTGATGGTCATGAGCTTAGATGCAATACAATAATGTTCCCCAGGGATGATTTTTGTGTCCCTTGCAATACCAGTATTTCCACTATAATCTTGTATTCAACTATTACATTTAAACCTTATGAATTTCACTCACCTTTTGCTCTGTGTTGACTTTTTAGCATGTTTTCTCATGATATTGAGGCTATATTCGGCACTGAGTGGACATTATGGACATGAAGATGTCTAACTAAAACCTGTTATCATTCACATTGTATGTATACTAGATTTTGGGAACTGCCTTTGTAAAATCTGATTTGAAATGAAATGATAAACATGTCTTTTGAAATATACACATCTCTTTTGGGTCGTTTTCTCATGATTATGATTGTTGTCATCTTTCATGAAGTAATACTCCAGATTAGGCCTTCCGATGCTATATTGTAAAAATGGGGGTGTTTAAGTATTTTGGTTATCAGCGCCATTGGTTATAGAAGAAACAAGGTCAAAAACCTGTATCTTTAACACATTTCCTTTGCTAGCCATCAAGCCTCCGCCTGCCACATAACATTTCCGGAAACAAGTAACGTAAATTTACATATCTATTTATACTATACATAAGTAACTTATGTTCTATTTCCGACGGGGGATGTTTAAAACAGAACGGGGGGGGGGGGCGGGGGTTGGGGTTCCTTCTCCCAACCGTTTCCTTCCGATATTGATGATGCATTTTCATCTATGCAATTCTCATACTATCACTGCAACGAGTCTCATCGGATTTATTTCCCAGCTAGCTCTCATCAGCGATGCAGTTGTCTTTTAATCTCTTAGGAAAACTCTACAGATATGAAATCCCACCAGTATTCTCATCTTTCTACAATTAATCCTTGTTATGAAGGTTTTTGTACAAGCATTTTATGACTAAGGAATTACCTTTATTTCATCACACGATCATATTAACCTTTTTCTCCAGTATTTTTGACTCCATCTCCGCGTATTACCACCATCATTACTATTTTGATCCTCGATTTTTGTTTGTTCCTGAAGAACTATTACCATATAAGAAACGGAATATCTGTTCCCAATCTACTTCTCCTCAACCTACGTTATTATAATTCATTCCCAGGGAATCAAACTGTGATTTGGTATCACCATCTTCCGTCAGTTTCATACTCCTACCCCACTCAGATATTTGAATAGGAAATTGTTCAGATAAGGTTGTATCAGAAACAGTCATGAGAAACAAATCGAAGATATTTTGAATTAATTAGTCATGAAATTCTTTTGTCACGCATTGACTGAAAAATGGAAGAAGGAGTAATAAATGGTAAGACTCAAGACCCCGCAACTTACAGGAGAATCCGTACTCAGATTTTCAAACTTTCGCTATAAATAAGAAATTAGGGTAAAAAAGGACAAGATGTGCCTTTTGCTCTCTACAGAAATTCAATCTTGAACAAATAATTAAGGAAATCAAGCTCGTCACCCAAACGGATCAGTGAGGGATCGTTGTAGGATGTCAATCTACCGGCTTCAAGAATATCAACAAACTCTCTAGAATAGTTATAGCATTTATCTGCCATTGGGATGTGTGGAATAAATAAAAACGCTTGTCAAATTATGACGATATGCTACAGTAAGAAGGCAAGTTATTATAAAGGCAAATCTACGTTTCGTTATCTTATTGTTTCAAGCTTATCGCTCATTTCATCATCATTTCCTAATTTCATCATTATTCCGTCTTCATGAATCATAAGCATAACCCCTAAGTGCTTAAAATTAAAAAATCTAAGCATTTCTCTTTAAGCATTATTTTAAGCATACATTTTCTTTTAGAATAGTCCCTTTCAAAAACTTGTGATTGTCATTGTTAGCTAACGCGTTTCTGTTTGTTGGTAGTAGAATGGGGGGGGCCTCCCCAACTATCAGTAAGGACAGTCAACATTTGATACACAGCCATTAACTTTAGCTTGACATTCCGAACAACTAATTAATGTGGCATCATTTCCTCAGCACTAAAAGACACAAGCATGCATCAATGGCAAGTCTAGTAATCTCCAATAAGAACAATCGGGAACAAGCAATGAGAGATACTCCCAATATGCAAGAAAAAGAATCAACGATCACAAAAGATGTTTGAAGATAGAGAAAACACCACCCACCAACAAGCAATTATACCAAACACTAACAACAATAACCACTCCAACAATCGCAATAACAACAACACCAAGAACAACAAACAACAAAACAACCGTACAATATATTACCACGACAAAATCAAGAATAGAAGACATGAAAACTTCAGAACGTATACTGTGCTCCAATGGATATACTGGGAAACCTTCGTTGTGGTAAAAGATGTAGACTACTTCACACGGGACCTATTTCAGTATTCAAGTGTCAGGTTTTGCAACAAGATAGGTCTCAGCACTAAGCTCATTACTCTGTAGATATCTCACAGAAAATTTTCACAATCCCAAGTGACTTAGCAAAAAACAATAAGGAACCAACCACTAGAAACGAGTATACAAACAATATCCCGTAATTTGTAAATGCCTGTGAGGAAGAATGGAAAACATCGCGTATGCAAATCAGAGCTGCAAAAAGCAAATAATTGGGCCACTAGGTAAAGCAGTTACTCAGAGATGAGCTTGCTTTGTGACGTTTGGGATTTCTACCCTAGAAACAACTCTCGAGGATATTCAAGTTTCATCATAATCTTCTTCCAATCTGAAAACCCCAATCATCAAGCTACAATCCTTTGTCTTTTTTTTACGTTTATCCTAGAATTTACTACGAGGATTCGTAGCATTAGTTATCAACTCTTTTTAGAGTTTCATATGTAAAGATATCCTCCTTGATAATATAATTAAAGTAATGATTCCATTACATCTAGTTATCTCTGATATGTCATAAACTCGTCCAGATTCTATCATGTTCAACTCGTCTGAGTACTCTCCTCTTACGATTTGAAAAAATTAACTTATCATCCGCGATCTATTTGAAATGGGCGGTCTATAGCGCAATCAAATCATTCTCAATATTATCTATCAATTCATGACTTCATTTAGCATTTTTCTACACATTGACCATATCGTGTTTTTATGCTTAGGTTAAGATCGGCATTTATGATCATCTTATTGAAATTAAAATAGGTCATTCTTCATTTGAAATAAGAGGAAATTGATAAAATTCTGCTGAACTTATGAATTTACTAAAATTGTCTCATGTTACAAGGAGTTTGTGAAACGCTTCTTTTTGTAAGTGATAATTATAAACTAAGTAGGCCTTAAGTATATAACATAGTTATCAAACAAGTTTTTCTTTTCATGTTCGTTTGTCAAACATCCCTTGTTTAATCATTAATCATTATTACCTTCTTTTCATTATTACCTTCAAAAGAATGTTGTTCATTTCCAATAATACTAGACACTATTCTTCACGTGAATTCAGCAAAACTCTTTTAACAAATTCATAATCATCCTTGACATTACTATACATGATCTCCGTATCCTCTCTCAAAAATTTTCTTCTCCTATTCATATTCTCCCTCCTCAATTTGAATCATAATCATATGTGAGTACGAATCAGCAAGAGATGTGATGTCTAAGTGCGATGCAGTAGGTGAGAGAGAGTCTCTTTGAGACAACGGGTTCTATGTGTGTGTAGGAGTTAGGTGCATGTGCTTAATCGATGTTGACTTTAAAGGTTATATGATAATAACGATTAATTACCGATATTCTCTTCAGTTAGCACAGGAAGTGTATGCATCTGGTTAGGCTCAATAAACCCACTTAGGTTCCGTATATGTATTTTATAGTTATCTCCATTCACCTTAGGTTTTTATTTTTTTGTCGCCAAAATTGCTTGTATGGAGGAACTTTTCTTTGTAGAAGTTTAGGTTGGTCATAGAAGAAAAGGTGTTCTGTGGTAGTTGAAGAAATTTAGTACAGTTATTGACGTGTGAAAGGCATGTTTGGGTTATATTATGTTATGAGCTGCAGCGAAACAGACTAATTATAATAAGGCTTCAGATCACAGACTCTCGTTTGGACTTGTGATCGCTTGATTTAGAGGGGTTCCTAACCATAAAAATTCAAAATTAGATACCCAATACACATCTGATTCCTAAATAGTTATATCACGTACAACTGTTCGAATGCGAAATCTCGTGGACGACGATTTGTGCTGGTAAGGGCATTTTCTTATCTGGTGTTCTTAGGATGAGGCCGAAATTGATAGTGGTAGAGCTTAGAAGACCTCCTATATGTAGAATTGTAGGCGGTCATCTAAAAATACAAAGAATCCTTATTTGTTCTCTTGATTGATGTGTGTGTGTACGGTTCGGAGTAAGTTTTTACGCTCTTTATGTGACAATGTAGGTGTGATCATTGTGATCGTATCTCTGCAGCTATTCGTCATGTGTAAGCGTATGATAGTGCTAGTAGATATTGTCGTAAAGGGACGAAACAAAAACGCTCAGACGCGCCTATTATGTCCATCCTGTTCTTTTCATTATGTGCTCATAGCAAACATATCATAAAATATAGATGGTCACTATCTTAATACTGCTTATCTTACCACAGTACAATTTATTGCATATAATGGTTCCATTTGTGAACCTTTTTATTTGCTCCAAAACGGGCTTTTTTTAACACCGTGTATTCGAGTTATAACCCTTAAGAACCCTCTAAGTTTCATGAAGGGTCTATATCGTAATTGAATATGAGACAGCTAACTAAAGGCATTGTACACGTAATATATCATCTCATTGAAATATAAATACTACACTCATAGAGGTGCTCAAGTTTACATGTCTTTAGATAGCACAATGAACTGTTACATATACTTTGAAGCGTTCGAATCTCTTCCATAAATTAGCGGTTTTGTTTACCTCCGTTTTCTTTCTAGTTTCTTCATCACCACTGGTGTACAAGCTTTTACACTCCAATGTACAATGTGTAAACTCTAACTATAGTCTATTCATATAGCTTTCATTACCATATGTTTTTACGCTCAAAACCCTAATTCAAAATCCGATAGAACCTCCGTAACCCGGGCTAACATCGGTAACCGAGACCTCCGTTTCTTCATTTTTTTTCAATTGTAGTTAAAGCCCTTTTAATCCTCTTATAGCTACACTTCAGAAATATACGATGAAGGTTGTAATAAGACTTAAAATAGATATGGTTCTTATATCACCTCGAAGGCTCTTTAAGCGCAAGTCAGTTATACCATACGTAATGTCTTTTTCGGCATCCGAATGTAGTCAAACCCAACATATTCCTCATTGATGAATTTCAAATACTCATGGAACGAAACCTCCTGAGTTATTACTCTCTACGTTTATAGCCCCTACATGATAAACTCCCGATTAAATTATCATAGGCCATAGGTTCATAGAGCGTGGATCAGTTTAATGAAGATTAGATGTATCATTGATTTTGATTTCTTGGAGAAATATCGCAATTGGAGATAATGGGCTTATTTGTTTAAGGTGAAGAAACTACTCGGTGATTTCTCTATGTTCTGGTGATTTGTGATTCATTGGTTCCTCGGTGGAACACCCGATAACTCGATCGTTCAGGGCTATGAGTGTAGGGTTGGAGTTTATCAGTATCTCGGCGATGATTAAGTGGACTCAATAAGGGAGTCTAAGAATTTGTCACGCGAGTAGTGGGATTCTCTGCCCATCTTGTAGCCGGTATATTGGTTGGGCTATGTTATCTACTGAAAATTTTTCTATAAGGTAACCACTTCTTCTAGAAAATATGATAATAATGATCTATAAAACGTGTTGTTTCATAGGACTATTAGAAAGCTGTTATGTCAACACATTGATGTCGGCTTGTGTTGAGCAGTTTTCAATGGAATATACTGGTGGTATAAATGAGAACGCAAACTTTACCGATGGTAAGCTAGTTGTTGGCTTTCGCAAAAAATAAACCTAGCCTTATGGTCTAAAGTCGCAAAACCAAACACCCCTTAAAACGTCTTAGTAGACCACTCCACCATTGAGTGCTCATAGGCCATGTCCTCTTACTCATGTCTCGTAGCATCTTCTCACTAAGTCCAATGACAACCTCGGTCTCCATGTTGTGTCTAACCTGGTTATCAAAACGTTTCTTGGCTCTAGAGTGTTGCGAACAACTAATAAAGAAGGCAGCAAATTTACTTCTATCTCTAAACGCATTCCCCGCGAGCTGGTTTTCTGTATTCATAGTATAAGACGCCCTAATTTGAGCTCAGTTTAATTAATTACTGGCTGCTCCAAGTGATCTTGAGTAGAGATCTATATTCAAAGAAGGAACAAGCTGTGGAGATGTGATAATGCTTTGGAGAAGAGATTTGATGGGAATCTCAAAAGATAGAGCAAGGGTTCGTACGAGGTAGGTATTAATATACTATCTCCGAATGGATGACCCATTTCCACATATTTTTGCTCCTTGTAGTTCAAACCCAAGGGTTTGGGAAATGTTCTACTTCTGCTATAACCATTTTAATGTTCATATGATACTGAAATATACTCTTGTTAAAGTTCATAATCTATTCATGCTTCATTTTCCATTTTGATTCAATTACCGTTATTACACCCGAAACCCTTAATTTCGTTTTTTTCTTAAAACTAAATGTTTATAATGATTAAATATTGTTATAATCTATCCTAGATGCTTTAACTAATGTTAAATAACCACTTTTTAATTTCATGAAGGAATTTGAACTTTAAAACCAGCGTGTTTACAGTCTTTGAAACCCTAAGTGACCGTTTTGCTTCCCTAGTCCTAACGAATCCCGTTATTTTACATTGCGTTACGTTAACAACATTCATATTTTAGGTTTATTATACTTATAAGTTATCTTTTTGTAAGAGTGGTTGTAAATACAGCTTGCTAGACAATTTGAAACGTGTAGTTGTTTTGTAATTTAATTTATCCATGAAGGGGTACTATATGTTAAATTCTGTAACATATAACTAAATGGGATGAAATGTCATCTTTATTAAAGTTGTAACTATAAGGGTCATTATGTCTCTTTCCAAGTACAAGGTTTACTGGTCATTATTTTTAAACTTGAAGGACCAAAACTCGTAACGTGCATAAACTCCCTAAGGGTATTATTGGCCACTTTCAAACTCAAGGGTCAAAATGTAACATTTTGAAAAAGTATAAAATCATGTTTAAAACCTTACAAGACATAACTTAATTAACGCTTTCGTTTATCTTAACATTCTCAATATCGGATTAACACGGGTTAAAACCGATTATATCATATCCACTAATACTAGGAGCTTCATTTAATTAGGAGTTGTCATCTTGGGTATATTACGTTTGTACTGAGTTTGTTGGGTTTACGATTTTAAGTGCCCTAGCTCCTCAAACGTTTAATGGAAAATGAACTTCTAAATTATGCATGGCATCGAACTGTGATCTAATATAATTCCAAACTTTTCATCACAACTATACCTCTTAAAACTAAAGTTCTAGAGTACAATCTTCCTATAGACTCAACATATTTACTCAGGTTGCGTGTCGTGGCTGTTTACTATCATTTTCCTATATCAACCTTCCCTATTTAAGATTGTTGATAAGGTAGTGAGCTTTTCCTCATTTCAGATATTTCTTTACATCTACTATCAAGTTGAGTTCATAGCCTTCGCTTTTCATCTTTTTTTAAATGGTTTATAAACCCGCGAGGGGTGATAATGCTTGTTACATAAAGACCTCTTATAGCATACTCGTTTATCTTTATAACAACGTGATTACTTTTCAAGGCTTAATGATTACAACCCTTATTTTATATCTTTTTGGAATCACTTTATAAACTTGTCGATACCTGATTTTAAACCATGAATGCAAGTGTTTTTTAAATGTATGCTACCATAGCTATATTATTGCCCCAAGGTAGCTTCCAGTGCTCATCGCTAGTTACATATCATGATAGCATAATTACTTGATTGCGAGATGTGAACGCGACTATTTGTGAATAGATTCTTATTGGGTCGCTGTGACGGCTCTCGTTTGTATATAGCCCACTGCTTTATAGGGTAGCCAAATTATATTTAGTTTTATAGCTAAAATCAACCACCTCTCCAATATATGATTTTACCTGCTTTCATAAAATATAAAAACACAAAAAAAATCTTCCCTCAACCCTTAGAATTCTGTTAGAACGTGATCAAGCCTTCCTAACCTATTCCACTAGAGAACGATAATAACCCCCGAGTCTTGCCTATACTACTACTACTACAACGGTTAGGTACTCCGCCTAGAGAGTTGTAAAACTTCGTGTAGAAGTCTTACGACGACCGCATCAGTGGGTTATGATGTTAGCCTTGAAGTCATGCCATTTGACTTACCTTATGCATTGTTGACCGTGTTTGTGGGGTTTGGGAACACCGACCTCGGTGGACGAGTCGTCGCCCTTCCCTAATCGAAAAATGCATGTTTATTTCTTAATCTCATATTATATCCCTTACTATTCTTGGTCAAATAGTTAACTTCTTGAAGCTAAGATTCTGCTGCATCCCATAGGTGTTCAATACTTCCTTTCGTGGTTGTCTGGTCATACCAGAGATATGGTCCTCTTACGTTTTATCTCGACATCTAGAGTTATGGCTTGTATGTCGATATCCGGATTTACCAAACGTGCTTCTCCAGTCCTTTGTGTGATCCGGACTAACTTTAGTCCGGGGATACTATATGTGATAATTGTGTGATTCTAGTTTTTATGGAGTATATTTTTGTTTAACCGAGGTATGTTTTGATAGTAATGTTGGTTGTGTTGTTATACTATGTTGGTGGTGATGTTGGTTGAGGAAAAAAGCTAACGTGACGCTGAATTGACAATATTAATGTTAGTCACTATTAACACCAGTCTTAATAAAATAAAATTTTGAAAACAATACTTAATGAACTACCTCTGTTAGGATATTTCATATTATGGCCTTAATCTATTTACGTCTAATAGATTTGTACATAATGTGGTTGATTTATTTTGGTAATAATTAATTGATTACCATAATGTCGCTTTTAAATCTTGATGAGAGATTTGACTAGATAAAAATTATATTATGTATCATAATCTTTACCTAATATAGAGTTGATCCATACTCAGTCCCTCACTATAAATAGGAGATTATTTCTACCCTATAACGCACAAAATTTCATCATCTTGTTTTTTTTAATGACAAGTTAGTACAGTTACTAAGTTAATTATTCGATTCCACAGTACTTACCCAGAAGGTAGTCCCTGCTAGCCTTTAATAATAATTAGTGATTCGATTCCACAGTACATACCCAGAAGGTAGTCCCTGCCAGCCTCGAATCAACGCGTCTATGGGGCAGAACCCCACAAATTCCCACCTTGAAGGAAAACCCCCACGGAGAGACTCGAACTTGAGACTTCTCGCATGTGGTAACAACCTTCCTAAGGACACCCTTGGTGGCCAACTGAGCTAGCTCAGTTGGTTAAAAAATTTCATCATCTTGTGAGATGATTCGGTAAAAGATCAAAGTTCCACCAGATGTTCCATGACGTTCTCTACTCTCAACTCAAGTAAGTCTTTCTTTTATGTTTATCGAATCATTGTTCTTATTATATATACACATAATTATGGGATTAATGTTTACAAACTCAACCACCAAAACAATATTTTTATGACCACTGTTTCTTAATCATATAGACGTACTTAAGTTAGCACTGATTCACGTTGTCAACATCTATTATTCACTCTCCATTCTCAGTAGCAAAATACCAATTCATGTTAAGAAAAAAAAATCATTAATCATAAGCTATAACTAACTTATGGTCTATTTGAATAGTCAGCAAACAAACATAATTCAAATTCAACCTTGTTATTAATTCCCTGTTCCCTTTTCTTTCATTCTGAATTATCAACATTCATTTTATTTCATATATTTTATTGCTTTTTAAAGCTCACCCATATAATTCCCACTCATTATCTTTGTTGCTTAAAGCTTGCCCTCCTCATTATCCCCCTAGCTAGCTTCTCTCTCTCTCTCTTCACATATCCCTCAAACCCTCGCAAAATTTGTCCTAAATCATTTCCAAGATCAATATCATATTCAAAATCTCGCAAAACCCAAAAAATATCTTTAAAAAATTGTACATAAACAGGTTTTTCTTTTAGTTATCCGTCTATTTATCTATCTATTTATTTATTTAGCGTCTCATGTGATTATGGATGGTGGTGATGATCATTTCCACCATCGACCAAGTTTCCCATTCCAACTACTCGAAAAAAAAGACGACGAAGCGTCCTCATCCTCTCGCCCTACCGAAACAAACAACAATCTCCAAATAATAGCAACAAGTGCTGCCACCTCAGCATCCGCAGAACCCTCAAAAAAACTAGCACCAAAAAGAACATCAACAAAAGACCGACACACAAAAGTAGACGGACGAGGCCGTCGTATCAGAATGCCCGCGCTATGCGCCGCCAGAGTTTTTCAACTCACACGTGAACTTGGTCATAAAACTGATGGTGAAACTATTGAGTGGCTGCTACAACAAGCTGAACCAGCCGTCATAGCCGCCACTGGGACTGGAACAATACCAGCTAACTTCACTTCCTTAAATATTTCACTACGTAGTTCCGGGTCAAGTATGTCTGTCCCTTCACAGATCCGATCCGGCTACTTTAACCCGAATTTTACTCTCCCACAAAACAGGAACCTTTTTTCGGGTATTGGGTTATCTTCGTCTGATAATACTGCTTCAAATTTACTAAATTTCGGGTCGGGTACTAATTTGCATCAGATATTACAAACCAAGCAAGAAAATAGGGATAATTCTATTGAGTTGGAGCAAGAAGAGAGTGTGAGTAGGAAACGTAGGCAGGAAAGTGAGTTACCAAGCCAACAAATGGGGAATTATATGATGCAACAATCTAGTTCGGGTGGTTCAGGTGGTTTGAGTGCGAATCATGGCTCGATTCCTGCGAATTTTTGGATGGTTGCGAATTCTAATCAACATCAAGGAATGACGGGGGACCCGATATGGACTTTTCCAGCCGCGGTTAATAACGCGGCTGTTTATAGAGGGACGGTATCTACGGGTTTGCATTTTATGAATTTTCCGACCCCGGTCGCGTTAATGCCTGGTCAGCAATTATCGACGGGGCTCGGCGCAGGAAGTAGTGGTGGCGGTGGATTTACGGAAGGACAATTTAGTATGTTAGCTGGTTTAAGTCCTTACAGGCCTATTTTCGGACCAGGTGGGTCCGAACAACAAGCGAGTGGATCTCAATCGCATCACGCTGGCGACGATCCACATGATACAACTAGCCATCAGTCGTGACCGGTTCCGTTCACGACCGATATCTTTGCTAAAATTGATTGTAAAACAGCAGGTTTGATTTGCTCCAAAATTTTGGAAATTTTAATTTTTTTTTGTTGTCATAATTATGCTGATTTTTTATAATTTTTTAAATTTGTGTGATTATTTATGAGGATTTACAAAAGCGTTTGGAGAGACAAATTTTAACAGGGTGTATTGTTGGTTTTAATCATTACATGGAAAAAGAAAAAGGTTCCATTTTGGTATTTACTATGAATTATTTGCTCTTTTGATTTAACAATTTCCAGCAGTATGATTGTCATTATTTTGACTTTATATTGTTTGAAATAATAAATTAAACAATTCTGTAAAAAGGGTATAGAAAATGGTAATTTATTTGCTCCTGCAACAATGCCGTATGATATTCCGTTATTTTTGTCAATACTATGTAGTTTGAAAGTGATATTACCTCATTTTGACCAGCAGTAAAAATACAGTATAGGGTGACGTTTTTTTTCAGTTCTGTTACCATTTTTAACAGATTATCAAAATGGCAAATAAACATTGGCACTTAAATTGAAAACATTTTGTTATTTCATTAATAAAATTTATTTAACTTCTCAAAAAATTCAAATGTTGAAATGCAATCACAGATATTTCAACCTAGGATTCATGATCTTGTATCATGATTTTAATGATGGATAAAGGTTATCCATGAGTGTTGAGTAGAAATTGTGTTTGACTATGTTTTAAAGCATGACATCCAAAGTAATACTTACCTGAACTCAAAATTTTATGATCAAATTTGATAATTCTATAGAGAATTATCAAAAATCAAAGCGTTTGTGATCACTTCACATTTATCAAAATAAAATTTACACGTGATACATGAGTTAATAAAAAAAAACTATTTAGATTTAGAGGGAATGATACAGCATATTCAAAAAATTTGAATAACCATTCTGCCGACATTAGTTTGTCTTTGCTTTTAATAATTTATCAAAGTTTGAAAAACCTAGAAAAGAAACAAAGAAATATCAGGTATTTTGGCATGAGTTGTGTAGCTGAAAAAACATTTTGCAAACATAACCATATAGGACATAGCTTCAAATATTAATTTTTATCTGTCAATAAATATTTATTTATTCTATCGTGTTACTTTAATTTGTTCTAATATATATAAATAAATCAGAAAACTATGTTATAAATAAAAACAATAAATTTATGTAGTGATAAAAAAATCTATATCTTTGATATCTAAATCCTTTTTCTTATACTTACATTATTATGTGCAATGAGGTGTTATATAATGTGGTTAAGGCGTTTTATAACTTATACAAAATGATAAAGAAATCACCTCACTTCTTCAAACTATATGCCAACATTAAAACAGTCATTTACTCGTATTTTGAGAAATAAAGTGATTATTGGGCAGGAAATGTATGTGAAGCTAACTAGCTAAGAATAAACAAGTACGTTTTGTGACAATGGTCAATGTCATATTGTATGGGTCAAATTAAAGAATTATTTTATTTATAAAAAACATATATTTGAATGACGGTGGGACCCAAACCTTATCAGTCCAGGTATTGGGGTCAGATTGGTGGGATCCACACCCTCCTAAAATCAAAGTTACCTTTTATCACAGCAGGGGAACAAGCTTTGATCATTCTTCCCTCTTTATATAATTCAATCCATTGCTGGCACAGCCACTCAACCATATAATATTAAATTATTAATTAATATACCATACTAGTCCAATATAATATCTCTTAATAATAATGACGTCCATCTACTTGTATTATGAGTATAGAAACAGGTTTTATTACGTGTCTACTATACCATCCAAGCCAATCCAAATAATGAGTTTACTCTCGATGTCAATTTTGTTGGGCTCTTTTCAATTGATATGATATTTTATTATTTTAATAATAAGTTACTATTTAGTGTGTGGGTATAAGAATGAATATACGACTTTCATATCTAATACAATTGTTTGGTTAGTGGATTCTACTGTTAAGAATGCGTATCAAACCAAACTTGTCGAAAAGATGATTTTACAAACTCATTCTCATATACACTCATAATGATTTTCATTTTACAACCGAACGACCGAATGGTCATTGCATCGACTATCGCCATGTCGATAAGTACTTCTTCATAATTAATCGCAAAACAGTCGTAGTGATGACCACAAAACCAAACACATAAAACTACCTTACGTCAATACAAACATGCACCATTATATACCCCTAAAAAAACACATGTACCCACACACACACAAGTGTGCACAACATCTGTTGATTAGCACCAGCAAAGGAGTAGCAAAAATGGGGGACAACATACAGTAATGGGTGATCGTAGGGACGAGCATGGTACCAGATTGGTACCGAAACTGTACCGAATTGGTGGTATCGTTTTTT
Source organism: Tanacetum coccineum (assembly GCA_026074375.1). Classification (NCBI taxonomy): domain Eukaryota; kingdom Viridiplantae; phylum Streptophyta; class Magnoliopsida; order Asterales; family Asteraceae; genus Tanacetum; species Tanacetum coccineum. Next base: position 8,028 of record BQNB010024012.1, on the reverse strand, counting down.
TCCCTATCACCAAAAGGGGTATCAGTATCATACCAAACGGGATTCGGGTACCGGTACCCGATACCAAAAAATCGGTACCTATACGGTTCTCCCCGTTTTTCAAGATTTTTTTCTTTTTAGGACTTTTATTTGACCTAGTTGTGGTACATGTTTTAGTGTTTAGGGAGTACATGTGTTATGTTACTAGAAATTATATGAATGCATGAGTCAAGATTAAATTTCAAGATTGTTACCCCATAAATTAATTGCAGAATCAATTAAAATAGCTCATAAGTGAAAAGACGACATAAAAACACAAAAGCCAAGCGTTTTAAAAAAAGTCAACATGCAACATACTTCTACGGACACATACATAATCAAGTCTCATACAACCATCAAATCCCTACAGTCTAGATCTGTCATGTGGGATAGGAAAATAGATTGTGTTTGTCATGGTTAATAGCTAAATGGGTTCATATTAGTTTATGAATTTTTAGTATAAACTATAAGAGTTTGAAATATATCATTTGATTGTTTGAAATGAGAAGTGCATGATTTAATACTTGTATTATACAAATGAGTTAAAAGCGGTTCAAGATTATTGAATACGGGGTATAAAGTTTTGGACTTTAGTTTGAGTCATAAGATTATAATGCTTGTCGTATATAAGTTTATTTATAAGTAATTGTGTTGGAATACATTCAAGGATTTTTACTCAAAAACATGACTAGTCAAATTTCAGGTATTTTACGGTACTATCCTGCTTTAGACAGGTACCATATTAGTGGTCCTAATTTTTTTGCTCGAATCATGGTACCGGTCCTGTACCATGCACCGAAATTAGGTACCGTTTCAGTACGAAACCGACACGGTTCCGGTTCGGCACCAAGATTCGGGTTTATATGATCATCCTTAGGTGGTCGTAATGGTGACGGAGAGTCATGAAATGACAACCATGAGTGATGGTGCCTCCTATTACACACAACCTAAATGTTTATGTGATTATTTTGTTTGTTTCAAAAAAAGTGTTTAGTTTCAAACCAAAATCTAAAAAATTACGAAAGGCATTTAAACTACCATCCTGGTGTACTAAATATGAAAATAAAAAATTACAACTTTAGTCCTTATACTTCTAAACTTGTACAATTAACTTAATAATTCTTAATCCTCTCCTCAAGTTGAAGGCTCTGTATAACCTAACTTGTCCACAAGAAAGGAGTGTTGAAATTTGCTTAAAGATTCTGTCATCAAGTATGCTAATTGTAGATGAGTATGGATGTATGTTGTTTGCAAAAAACCATCTTGATTTTGTTTCTTGTAAAATGAAAATCAATGTCTAAGTGCTTAGTTCCATCATGAAAGCAAGGATCAACAGCAATTTTTTGGCCAGACTTATTATCATAGAATAAGGTAATTAGAAATATGAGTGGAATATGAAGATCCTTACGTAAATAACTCTAACCATAAAAGCTTACAAGTGGTTGTTGCCATGCTCATATACCCTGCTTTAGTGGAGCATCCGACATAGTGGCTTGTTTCTTATTCTTCCATGAAACCAATGAGTGTCTCGAAAGTATACAAAATAAGTCTAAGATTTCCTTATCATAAGACAAGATGTCGGGTCTGAATTAAAGAAACCAATTATTTTAAGATGACCTTTTACACAATTGCAGCTTGCATATGAACATCCCTGGATGAATAAACAAACTAACTTAAATGCTAGACTGCAAAAGAAATATTTGGCGTTGTCATTGTTAAGTACAATAATCTACCCACTAATATTTTTTCTGAACCAGGTTCATCCAAAGGAATTCCTTTATCTAATGATAATTTCAGAGAAGTAGGAGGGCAAATTCAACAGGCTTTGATGTAGTAAGACCAACATCTGTTAACAAATGTAAAATATACTTTCTTTGGTTAAGATAAGTGGCCGTTGTTCTCCTGCATACATCAATTCTAAGAAAGTATTTTGTCAAACTAATATCCTTAATGGTGAATTTCTGATCAAGTGATTCTTTAACTCTAGTATTTTAGGTTCATAATTTCTAGTGATAAGCACAACATCCACATAGACCAATGTTGCAGTGAAGACTTATTAAGTTAATTGTACAAGTTTAGAAGTCTAGGGATAAAAGTTTGTAATTTTTCATTTTCATAGTTAGTGTAGCAGGCAGGTAGTTTAAATACCTTTGTAATCTCTTTCTAAAACTTACAAGCGGATTATGTATACAAAAAGGCATGTGACAACTCTGTAACCATAAAATTCAATATCAAACACGTCACCATGTAATCACATCTTATCCACCTTTACAAATTCACATCATTCAAAATAGGTTTCACATACAAACAATCAATTAAACCAAGCTTTAATTTCGCTTCCAACACATTATGACTCCATCCAAGAAAGTTACTACCATTAAATGATGTATTAGTCAAAAGCATTCCAAGATAATCAGAATTTGCGATGTAAAGTGGATCATTTATCATATTTGTCTTATTCACAATATTCTAGTCTATCAATAGTGTTGGAATCACCATTGTTGATCTTGATCAAACCAATAATGGTTGATAAATTAATTAACTGATAATGGAACTTAATGGTGAAAATTAGATCTATTTAGGCTAATTTGATTAACTCACACAAATTGTGTTTTTTACATGTGTATCATGTGCTCTGATGCTATGAAGAATTGAGAAAATGTGAAAATATTATTAAAGTTGTTGAAATGAAATGAAGAGACTACAAATGTGTTTAAACTACCACACGTTATATTACCTATGAAAATGAAAATTTACAACTTCAACCCTTATACTTCTAAGCTTATACAATTAACTTAATAAGTCTTCACAATCAATAAAAAAGTAAAAAAAATATATTATTTGATTTGTAGAAAATAAAATAATTATGTTTGCCTAAAACTCTATAACACTTGTCTTGGGTGAAGGGAGTATAACACAATAAAATAGTAAATTGCACAATCTAATTTCATGATTTGTTAAAATTTACGGAAACAATCATTGTTATAACAATTTATATGAATCACCGTTAAGAGTCAATACCTCTTGCAATAGGTGTGTCTTAAAAATAACATGTTAGTGCAATATTGGCTAAAGTCTTCTTTATGTTTTAATGATGTCAAATAAATATTCGGGACACATAAAATCACAAACAATAGCAAAAAACTAAAATGGACCAACTCCAGACCCGACGCGCCAGGTTGACGCGCCAACGCGCGAGACTAGCGTAGCTAAGTCTATGGTGCCCATTTGGTTTTTCCAAGTCGGATTTCCTCATACCTGACTAAAGTGGTTTTTTCATTACAGGTTCGTGCATGATATTTGAGATGTTAGGTAAGCTCACAAGGACTTAAAGAGATGACCAAGACAAGTCTTCTCGTTTTACAAAACTCCAACTCAAAAATGTTTTCTAAATGCCATTAGCCAAGGCCAAAATGTTTTTCTTAAACCTAAGAGATTCATACTTTTGCTATAACTTCATATGAAAGTATTCAAGTGACCGTAATCCTTACGTATGTCTTTGCTAATCACGTAACGAGTATACTCCCTTATTGGTCAAGGCCACTTTGCGTAAATGCAACTTTCCCTTTATGGGTTAATGCTTTACTTACAGTGCAAATCACTTATCTTACTTGCATCAAAGTGATTAGTTAAAATACTAATTGTGGCTTAATCAAGGATTATTAAATTTAGATTTGAATTTTAGAAGTTGAATTCTCATTTGCACATGCTTACTTCCCCAACACTCAACCTCTTACACAACCCAACCTTACAACATTTTTTTCTCTTACATTCCTAACACATACTCCTTATCATTGTCTTTGTATCTTACATTCCAAGCAATGCCACCATATATACCTACACAATATACAACCACTTTCTTCTACATATTATCCCTAATTCATTCCCTTTGGTCCCTAAATTTCATCTATAATCTTTCGGCTCACATTTAAATTTGAATGTGCTAGCTCACACACTCTTACACACTTACTTCTTCTACACTCAACTCACTCACAACCCACAACATCCACATTCAAACAAAGATATTTTAATCACTCTTGTCTCCCCATCTCTTTCCAACTTGCAAACTTCCCTCACAACTTTAAATTGAAAATTTCCAACTCACCCTCTTACATACTTGTCAACTCATTCACTTACACACTTGCCAACTCACAAACTTCTCTTACAAGCTTGAGTTTGAAACTGCCAACTCACATCCTCTTATACACTCTTACAATGTGTCATTGCATGCTTTCTTTACACTCAACCCTCCCACACAACATTTAAATTTAAATCTCAAATGTTGCATCTCACACACATTGCTTCTTAAAAACTCAATCCTCTCGCATACACACAACATCTCTATTTGGAATTTGAAATTTAGGCTGCAAGCTATTATATAATCCTTGGGGAACACTCAGGGAAAAACTCTTAGTCCATTGGTTCTTCTCTTTCTCATTGAAAAACTAACTCCTTAACTATCTATTTCCATACTTCACAAAATGTGTTAGTGCAAATATTTTGATATTTAATATACACAGTCTTGTTTGTTTTGTTGATGATAAATTGTAATACATAACGTAAAATGTACAAGTTACTCATAATCACATTTTATCTCAACATACAATCATCAACACATCTCGACCTCTCAAGTCCACTCATGCTTCAACACAGGTACATATATGTGTGTAAGTTGCATTATGATCGAACCATTTAACAACCCATTGAGAATGTTTAAATACTTTTTAGAGTCATTCAGTATTTACAAGGTCAAACATTCTTTTTCAAACCTAGTTCTGCATTTCATATAAAGTATGAACACGTTTTTATAAACTAGCAAAATCCATTTTGTCATGCATACTATATTAATCATAAAACCACGTAAGTTTACTTACATTACCACTAAACAAATACTTTTAAGTAATCCCTTACTTAATAATTAACTAAGTGTATTAGTGAATAAGACAAAGTAGAATTAACCAATTTTGGAAACAAATCTTATAAGATATTTTCATATCTTGTAAATCTTTCTATTCTAGTGATTAAATTGATTTTCCTTCTCTAACAATATCCAATCAGATTTTATAAATACATTAAGGATCTAAGCAAAAGACTTGGAAAGATTTTTTTAACAATTTTGAATTTGAATTGCGGATCCACGGATCCACCTAAATTTTCAGTTAATGTCCAGATTTGGTTTTTCTATAATACCAACCATTTGCATATATTTTGGGCAACTCTTTTCACACCTTTTCTATTGCATATTTTTACACACTTAGGCATCATTATAATTAAGTTTTTACAATGTAAAAGCATAAGTAATCATGTCTTTAAAACCCACTAACCCTTGATCATAATGCTTCTAACATTCATTTGTTGCAAGCATGTTTTTACATGATCATTCATTCAAGCAAGCTTAGAGATCTTGCCATCCTCATCCACCATAAGCATATATATGGATCCACCACAACAAGCATAGAGTCTTGTCATCTTCATCAACAACATCATGCTTAGTGATCTTGATGTTTAGTTTAAGACTTTATATCCAATTGACACTTATGTCTTAGATCATCATTATCATGTACCATAACTATAAAACAAACTAGATGTTAGTTAGTTAATGTGTTTTGTCCATAAAACAAAAGGTTTGTTATGTTGGGCCATATAATATAATGGGTTTGGTTGTACCCGAAGAAGGACTCGGTATTTAGCTTAGTACCAGAAAAAGTGTAAGCGATGTTAGGTTGGTTCACCTTGAAGTAGGACTTGGTATTTAGCTTTGTATCGAAAAAAGTGTAAGCAACATTGTACGGTTTATTAATTGTTTAGGTAGAAAGTCGAATCACGAGATTCTTGTAGGTGGTTCTGGGTGTGGAATACCGTTAGGAGTAGCTCTTTTTTGTGAGCTCTGATCTTTGTGCAAATCGTTGGAGTGAAGTTGTAAACGGTTTGTAATCCACCATAAGGATCTTACTAAAGTAATATTATCATGTGTCTTCTATTCGCAACTGAGCGTACGGATGGTCTAAACCCCCATCCTAAACCAGTTTATATTTTGGTGTTGACCTCTCTCTCTCTCTCTCTCTATATATATATATATATATATATATATATATATAGAGAGAGAGATATAATTAATATATATTATATATGAGGATTGTTTGGTTGATTCTTCTGCTTAAAGTCTTTGAGACTTTGAAGTGTTTAAACCTTCAAACATTAAAGTCAAAAATCACCGTACTTACCCCCCTACTGAACGTTAAACAATTGGTATAGAGCGGGATAATCAAGGATTTTCACGCGTTAAACTACCTTCTCAAGGAAAGGCGTTAACAAGATAAAAACTTCTTCTTTCAAAAATTATAAAACCCTAAGATCAATATCATTGAAAAAGTTTGAGTGTTTTCTATTTATGGCTGCAAAAGAACTATATTGAGGCGTTGCTTTATGTGAAAAGTTGAGTGTTTGATTTATGGCTCAAAAGAACTATATTGAGGGTTGCTTTATGTAAAGAACACCTTTCCGAGAACCTAAGGGTTTTTACTTTTGGAAAATCCGTTTTAAGACTTATGTTAAGTCTAAGGATATTGACTAATAGGAGGTTATTAAAAACGGTGACTTTGTTTTCATGATGGTAGATCTGGAAACAAAGTTGGAAGTTGAGAAACCATTTTTGAAGTTAAAAGATGATGAGAAAAGGAAACTTGGTAAACACAATGATGTTAGCCTTAATAATATTTAAAGACAAACAAGAATATAACGACCATATTTATTAGTCGGTCTACGTGATAGAAACTTTGTATTAGGATAGTTGGGTACACGGGCTTGGACTTTAAGCTAATATTGTCCTTGTTTAGGGCCAAAAGCCCAACACAAGCCAAGCTCGGCCCATCATTGCTAAACCTAGACGCCCCTTATGGACAAGCCTATATAAACAACCCTCCTACCATGTTAGGAGGGTGTTGGTCTCATTGTAATCTCATTTAGCATTTTACAAGTTTCATTCCACCTCTTATTCTCTCTCCAGTTTTCAGAATTTCTCATCTCTCTCATTCTCTATATTTCTTCCATGGTTTCATATTGATGTTGTGATATGGGATAGTGGTTTAGGTTCCTAAATGTGGTATCAGAGCCAAGGAAATTTAATTGTGTTTTGTGGTTAAATATCAAGTTTCGTGGTTAAAAGGTTACGGTTTCAAAAAAACATAACTTTTGGAAAATTCAAAACCGTCTTTTTTTACTTTTAAGTGTTAAAGTTTATGTTTTTATAGCTAATATGTGAGTTTAGAATAAGTTTTAATAAAAAAGCTAGGAGCTTTAACGTTATTTTCGCTTATTTTAGCTTACCTTTCAATTTATACTTGTACAAAACTTTCATCAAAAAAATCGTTTTTAAGTGTGCATGATTTATAAAGTTTACATTTTTATGAAATATTTATATGTCTACAACAAGTTTTCATAAAAATCTTGGATCAAAACACGTAAAAAGTGATTTTTAGAGTGATTTTTGCAAACTTGTACGAACTCATGGTTTCAGAAAAGGTTTTGAAAATTAGGGTTTCAGAACTAAGTACTTTCAAAATTGAGGGTTTCGGTATTTGAACTTTCGAAAAAGGAGTTTTGGAATTTTTTTGGTTCCATATCTTGCAGTTTCAGAATTTTGCTTTCGTAATTTGAGGTTTCAGAAATTTTGATTTTGGTTTCGGAAATTGTGGTTTCGGAATTCAGGGTTTCGGTTTCGGAAATTATGGTTTTGGTTTCGAAAATTTCAAAAATAGTGGTTTCAGAACTTGTGAATTCAATGCAAATGTGTACGTTTTACTTACCAATTTCGACCCAAACGTTAGTGGAAAACCAAAAATTCGACCCATTTTTTTTCTTACATAAGAAACAAACATTTTATCACCATAGTCGCCGAATAGTTTATTGAAACACATTAACAACAACATAAACGTCAACTACAATACAACTTTATCTTCTTAAGATCCACAATTCATTCACATCAAACGTCAAAATGTCCAATAATATTCA